>JAOQML010046268.1:0-10505 GCA_027568935.1 Erythroxylum urbanii
CTATCATTTATTTGATATAGTATGCTATAATACCCAATAAATAGTTAGGTTTGAACCAATTGATTATGGAAAATTTGAAACTTATTACAGCTATCCTTATAGCTTTTGGACTAACTACTTGAATCGTGAAAATATTCTTTTTAGACCAATGATCAATGCTACAATTAGACGAAATCTTTCCCTTGAATTAGAGTTTGGTAATCTTGACTTTCTCATATTTAAATTCAGTTGATTTAATTTGTTTTCGTATTAATTTTAGTTAATCAGTTTCTTAATCAAAACCCTCTTTTTATTTTATTAGTTGAAATTAAGAAACTAGTGTTTAGTTCTCTAGGGATTTGACCTGGTTTCACTACTGCTACAAAAGTTTGGAGAATTGGAATTATTTTAGGGGATTCGACAACTCGACCAAAATTTGGCACCATTGCTAGGGAACTATTTCAAGTTTCTTAGTTTCTTTGTGATTTTATTTTTACAGTTATTGCTAACCTCTTGTCTTATATGACTCGTGCTTCTCATATAAGTAAATTGCAATATAATTCAGAAATGGAGAAGACAGCGTGTCATTTGAGAAAAGAGACTAAGCAAGGAAGTGGTTATTCACCTTCAAACGTGAATGTTGAACTAGATCAAACAATTGGTGAAGACTCTAATCTTTAAGAAAAGAATTAAAAGATGACAAATCTTAACCTTAAAACATTGAGGGAGTTAGCAACACCAAATTTGAATCAATAACCTTTATGTATTCAATTTCTAGATGTTGAGGTAGATTTCCAATTGAGATCTGGTTTGATTCACTACTGTCTATTTTTTGTAGCCTTGCAGGTGAAGATTCACATAAACACTTGAAAGAATTTCATGTTGTTTGTTTTGGAATGAAGCCACAAGGGGTAACAAAAGAATAAATTAATCTCAGGGCCTTTCCGTTCTCATAGAAAGATAAGGCAAACGATTGGCTATATTATCTTCCACCTGGCTCAATAACAACGAGGAATGACATGAAAAGCATGTTTCTGGAGAATTTCTTTCCTGCATCAAGAGCAGTTAATATCAAAAAGGAGATATGTGGGATAAGACAAATTACAAGAGAAACATTATATGAATATTAGTAAAGGTTGAAGGAGCTATGTGTTAGCTGTCCACATCAGCAAATTCTTGATCAATTTCTGATTCAATACTTTTATGAGACTATTGCCAATGGATCGAAGTATGGTCGATACAGTTAATGGAGGAGCTCTGGTAAAAAAAACTCCTGAGGCAGCAGATAGTTGATATCAATTATGGCCAAAAATTCTCAACAATTTGGGACGAGGATGGATGGAGTTATTAACCATGTGAATGAGGTAAGTAACACACATGTTAAGGATAAAAATTCTGATTTAACCGCTCTAGTTGGTCAAATGACTGTAGGTCAATTGCAATCGACAAAAGAGTACAGAATATGCTTATTCTCTGGACATCCTACGGATATTTGCCCTACATTGCAACAAGTCTTTCTTTAAGAAGTTAACTTAATAGGGGTCTTTCCTGATCAACCTCAACAAAAGGATGACCAATTACTAAAATCCAGGATGGAGGGATCATCCAAACTTGATTTATGGAAATCAAAGAGGCCAACAATGATATCAACCTCACAATTTTAATAAACAACCTCAAGCTCTTACTTATGCTCAACCTCAATCTTTAAATTCAGGTATCTCTTTAGATGAAATTGTTAAAGCACTTGCTAATAATACTCAATAATTTCAATAGGAAACAAAGGCAAACCTTCAAAACTTGGAAAATCAGATCAGTCAATTAGTCACCTCAATAAGTAAATTGGAAGTGTAAGCTTCAGGGAAATTACCTTCCCAAACGGTGGTAAATCCTAAGGAGAATGTGAGTGCAATGACTTTAAGAAGTGATAAGGAAATTCAATATGGAACTTCTTTACCAATGGAGGTAGAAAGCACGATGATGGAGAAAAGAATGAAGAACTTCCAACTAAAGAATCAATAAAGGTAAAAAAAATGATTCATCTTCATCAATATCAATTAATGCACATTTACCTCCTTTTCCTAGCAGGTTAGCTAAACCAAAAGATGATGGATATGAAAGAGAGATCTTAGAAACTTTCAAAAAGGTGGAAATCAATATACCACTTATGGAAGCCATCAACCAAGTTTCGAAACATGAAAAATTCTTAAAGGATTTGTGCACAAATAAAGAAAGTTGAAGAACAAGGAGAGAATAATTTTGGATAAGAATGTATCAGCTGTGATAAATAGGAAATTACCCAAAAAAGCAAAGATCCAGGTACGTTTACACTTCCGTGTGTTATTGGTAATAGAAAAATTGAGCGTGCCATACTGGACTTAGGTGAATTTATTAATGTCATTCCATACTTAAGTTATCGAGCTTTAAATCTGAATTCTTTGCAAGAAACCAATGTGATCATCCAACTAGCTGATCATTCGTATATGCGTCCTATTGGAGTCATTGAAGATGTATTAGTCCAAGTTAATGGTTTGGTATTTCCAATGGATTTTTACATCTTAAAAATGGATGGAGATAATGTTGAAAATTCAGCTTCGATTTTGTTGGATAGGCCATTTATAAAGATGGCTAAGACGATAATCGATGTGCACGAGGGTACTTTTCTATAAATTTTGATGGAGAATAGTAAATTTCAATATTTCTAAAGCAATTAAGTACCTGAATGATTTTCAATCCATTTATCATATGGATATTATGGATTCATTTGTGCAGGATATGTTTAAAGGAGAAAGTGATGGAGGTAAGTTGGAGTGTAAGGCTACATCGAAAGTGAACGAGCAAATTTATGAAACTTGTGAAGTTGTAGAATCATTGTCAGCAATGCTAATATTAAATGATGAACTTATTATAACTCATAAGAAAATTTTACCGTTTTTTTTTCATGCTCTGAAGATAGAATTAAAAATGTTACCTAATCGCTGAAAGTATGTCTATTTAGGTGGTGGAAAGTTATTACCCACAATCATTTCAAAAAGGTCGACTAAAGAGCAAGAGGAAGGGCTAGTAGCACTACTTAAGGAGTACAAAACTGCAATTACATAGAAGTTCAGAGAATCGGTATTATTTTGGGGGCACCAACAACCCGACCAAAATTTGGCGCTATTATCGAGGAACTATTTCAAGTTTCTTAGCTTCTTTGCGTTTTTATTTTTACAGTTACTATTGACCTCTTGTCTTATATGACTCGTGCTTCTCGGATAGGTAAATTGCAACACAATCCAGAAATTGAGAAAATAGTGCGTCGTTTGAGGAAAAAGACTAAGCAAGGAAGCAGTCGTTCACCTTCAGACGTGAACATTTAAGTAGATCTAACAATTGGTGAAGACTTTAATTTTAAGAAGAGGACGAAAAATGAAAAATCTCAACCCCAAAACGTAGAGGGAGTAAAAAATCTCAACTCCAGAATGTTGAGGGAGTTAGCAGCACCAAATTTGAATCAACAACCGTTATGCATTCAATTTCTAGATGTCGAGGTAGATTTAAAATTGAAATTTGGTTTGATTCACTTACTGCCTACTTTTCGTGGTCTTGTAGGAGAAGATCCACATAAACATAGGAGAAGATCCACATAAACACCTAAAAGAATATCATATTGTTTGCTCTAGAATGAAGCCACAAGGGGTGATAAAAGAATAAATTAATTGCAGGGCCTTTTCGTTCTATTTGAAAGATAAGGCAAAGGATTGGTTATATTATATTCCACCTGGCTCAATAACAACATAGAACCCTCTAACACCACAGCCTCACACGTAGCTCCCCTCCTATACAAGCCACACACACTACACATAACTCTCTTACCCACACATACCATAAGCACAAACCCACACATACCACAAACGCACCCACGTCCCATTTTTCTTTTTTAAAATTTTTATTTTTAATATTTTTAATTATTTTTCTTTTTATTCTTATTAATTAATTTGAGTTAATCTTTCTTTTAGTTTAATTTCAATTATTATTAAGTTGTTGTTAATATTTTTTTAAGTAATTTTTGCTTATCTTGTTTAGTGTAATGGGGCGTTCTAAGGCTACTACCAAGACTGCAGCAAAAGCCAATTCACAGATGAAAGCAAAAATTTGTCGAAAGCTCTTAACTGGTAACAAAAGTAAGAGTGAGTGGATAATTTTTAGATACTCACTATTCAGGGGAGTCCTCTATTTTGTGCTTTATTTTTCTAATTATCTTTATTAAGTTGTGAGTATCGTATGAATACATTAGGGACAATGTATGATTTAGGTGTGGGAGAAGAGATTTTTCATTATGATAAACTTTGTGATTTATGTTTGGGCTCATGATATGTTGATTCATATATTAATTATTCCTCATGGTAGCTTTAAAATTTTCTGATTGTTATTCATGAATAATTCTTAAGTTAGGATGCGTTTTCGATTTAAAATCTAATGCATGAGAGAGACAAGCATGATTAGTGTTTTCATTAAATTATTTCAAGTATCTCATTGGTTTTGTTGAATGAAAGCATGCAAGAATTGATGCATTTTTTGACACCTACGTGAACTTTGAGCCTAAGAGCATTCATCACATATGTGCTCATATATATCATTTTGTTGTATGTTATCAATCATAACTTATCTATGCTAGAACTTGCTTTTGAATACGTGATGAGACCACATTTTTGATGAATTTGTGTATAAAGATGATGAGGGCACTTAGGATAACCATTTTTTTGACCTAAACAAACCTACCTCACTTTTTATCCGTAGAAAACCAATTTGAGCCTTAACATTTCTTTCTTGCATAATAACCTTTTTACAGCCAAATTTAGCTTTTTTTTGTTGATATCCTTAATAATTTTGAACCCCTAAATTAAAGGAATTGTATCAAGCTTATTTGTATAGGATTTTGACTATTTCCTAAATTAAAGGAATTGCATTGTTTTGATTTTTTTATAGAATGGATGAGAAATATAAAAAAGAAAAACAAAATCTCCTCTTTGATTTTTTTAAATAAAAAGAAAGAAAAGAAAGAAAGTAGAAAAAGAGAAAAAAGGAAAAGAAAGACAAAGTGATTGAAAGAGGTGCCATTTAAACTAAGTGAATTTTTATTTAAGTGGAAACTTATGTGGATAAGTTTGTAAGATTCCCTTGAATTTATTTAGCCAACAAGTTCCTTTTGTCATACCTTACCTAAGCCATGCTACAACCCTTATTAAGTCCCTTTGATTTATACATTAGGTTCATTTTATTTAGTGGTGGAGATATGATTCTTGAGCAAGCTTATAGAAATAACTAGCTATGTTTTGATTTGAGAGCTTAATAAACCCTAAACACTTTGAGCGTATAGAGTGAAATCCTTGTGAGGGTGTTAAATCTTCTTTATTTAATTTTGATGGAATTGATGAGATGTTATGTTTTAAGAATGTGTCTTATAAGTGCTTATTCTCTCGATTGTAATTTTATCGTAACTCTTAAATATGGATTAGCTTTTGGATATTTTTTGATGACATGAAAGGAGATGAGAGGTTGTTGTGAAGATGATTAATGTATTAAATTGATGTATGCTTAAGGACAAGAATGAGTCTGGTGTGGGGGAATTTAATAAGATCTCATCTTGACTAATTATTTGATATTATCTACTTTGTTTTCAATTTATTTTTTGTGCTTAAATGTTAAAATTAATGTTTGTTTTGTTTTAGGAGATGAAAATTGGAGATTGCATTAAATTGAGACTCTATTGATGATAATGACAAATTTTGGATAAAGTGAAGAGACTGATACAGTGGATAAGGCTGATCACTTGAAGAGATGGAGTTTAATTAGGAAACCTCTTCTTATCCCTATCATGTACGAGTTTGATTTTGAATTCATTTTACATAGTCATCTTTACAAGTTAGAATTAGATTAGGATTAGATTAGAAAATCCTATAAAAAGGACGTTTCTCATAATAAAAAAAGGTTCTCTCTTCTTACGTTTTTTGTAATTCTAAGTCTTTCTTCTATTTTTTTTATTGGAGTAAAAGCCATGTGTGGCTAAACTCATCTTTTTAATTCAAGGGGATTCAATACTCTAATTGTAACTTTGTGAGGTTTTATGTTTCAAACTTTTATTCACGTTTTAATTCAAGTATTTCTTGTTTTGAGTTATCATATTTCATGAACGATTGATATTCGATTAACCTGACTTAATGTTGATTATTTTATTGGTATCTAGGAATTCAGTGATTCGTAATTGTCATAAAGGATTGGTATAAGTAGCAAATAGGTTATTTATGAATTTTCATTTTTAACTTATGATAAACAAGAAAACTAAATTGAATAGTTACAGCAATCTTGATTATTTAATTTAGGGTTTAATCTTTTTCACAGAGTTTATTGCTATCATTTATTTGATATGGAATGCTATCACACCCAGTTAATAGCTTGTAAGTTTTGATTTGGATGTTATGTCTGAATCAATTGATTTAGGAAAATTTGAAACTTATTACGGTTATCCTAATATGTTTTGGACTAATTGTTTGAATCGTGAAAACATTCTTTTTAGACCAATGATTAATGTTACAATTAGATGAGATATGTCCCTTGAATTAGAGTTTGGTAATCTTGACTTTCATATATTTAAATTTATTGATTTAATTTTTTTCGTATTAATTTTAGTTAATAATTTTCTTAATTAAACCCCCCTTTTATTTTATTACTTGAAATTAAGAAATTAATGTTTAGTTCTATAGGGATTCGACCTGGTTCCATGACTACTACAAAAGTTTGGAGAATTGGAATTATTTTGGGGGGCTTCAACAACCTGACCATATACTGTGATCTATGCATCACAATAGAAAAGGTTCCTTTGTTGAACATTTGTTGATCTTGGTTTTGTCAAATACCATTTGACATATGAATTTATGTAGCAACAAATGTTTATGACTTTTGATTATGTTGTTGTGGGCATTTTTGGCATCGAATTGTTCCATCCTAGTTAATTCGTTCCAATAGTGGGTAGCATAAAAATCATCGTGCTGATCCACTATAGATGACTTAGGCAAAATGTAAATTTCATATAAAGTGTCATAATCGAGTTCCTAAGGTTGACCCAGCAACCTAAACCTTAGGTCCTTTGAGTTACTTGGTTCATATTGAAGAGAAGTAAGAAATTCTTGGGTTAGTTCCTGGTAAATAGGGTATTGAAAATATATAAACTTACCCCACTAAATTCTTTCTCCTAGGTTCTCAACCTTGTCTCTCAATCCTATGCTATCGAATGTATCAAAATCAAAGTATTAGGAACCATTATTTGCTTGAGGTTAAGGGATTGAAATCAAATACCTTCCCCTTTTGAATAGATTAGGAAGGGTGTTTCAAAATCTACTGCCCTGTTCTTTTGACCTCGACCCGATACTTGGATTCTATCTGGAGATTGGGTGCATTTAACTGTTTTCTTAATTCATGGCATTGGGATTAAGAGTGAGTGAAAGTTTGAGATAATGAAAAAGATGACGATCGGTAGAGAGAAGGGAGAGCGCTTGGAAGTCCTAGGTTTAGAGAGATAAAATGAAAATAAAAGTGAATGAAAATTTAAGGTTAGATGTAAATATATAGGCGACGAAGGATTAGGAGGGATAAAATTGGAAAAAAATTAATGAGAAATGCATGTGACAGTTCTGTTATGTAGCATTCCACGATCGTGGTCCTTAGGCAAATGACTGCCACGATCGTGCCTGGTTGCCACGATTATGGAAGGAGACTTTTCCTACACCGCTGATTTTTTATCTTTTCCTCATTTCACCTACAAGATCCTTCCCTAACTTCTTATTTGCACTTATCACCTCGTTGTGCTTTCCTTCCCTAGCAATCCTAAGTCAATATTGATCATCTACTCTTCCACGACTTTTATTTGGAAACAAAGCACACAAACCAGGGAAGTCTAAACTATTTAAAACTAAAGGGAAATATCGAGCAATTAAAAACCATGGGTTGCCTCCCATAAAGCTTTTTTTTAACATCAGTAGCTCGACATGTTGTTTATCCTCACGACAGCTTAAAAAAGTCCTTCAATTATGGTACAATTGTCAATCTCATAAAGTGCAGTTGCGTCACCGAGTTGTATATGCCACTGCCTTCCTTCTTTTTATTCTTCCTCTCTCTCTTTCAAGACTTTTTCTTCTCAATTGAACCTTTGCAAGTATCAACATGCTCTAGTTGTCCTCAAGACTCAGTTCCTTTAATGATAGCCATAAGTAGAAGAGAACGTTTTTCGTTCTTCGATACTATAAAGGTTATCTGCTCATCACCTACCCTTAAAGTTAGATAACCCCCATCAAGATCAATAATTGAACGAGTAGTGGCCAAAAATTGCGTCTTCTGCTATGTAAAAAATGAAGAAATCTGTGGGAAAGGTAAATTTGTCTACTTGAACCTTCACATCTTTGACGATACCTTTCGGATGATGAACTGATCTAACTGATGTCTTTACCAGCTTCTTCTGATATAGAGCATATGGCATCATGTTTATGCTGGCTCCCAAATCAGCAAATGCCCTATCTATTTTCACACCACTGATATTACGGGGGATGTAAAAATCCCCTAGATCCTCCTTCTTCTCTGCTACAATGGGGTTTCTTTCCTTTGCCAATTCCTTTTCTAACTTCTCTTTGATCGATTCCATTAGGATGACCTTTGTCTTCAATTGCTTTATCTGTCTATAGCATCCTTTAGTTCGACTTTGATCAGGTGTTTGATGTGTGTAAGTTTTAATGAATACCCTCGATAATCTATAAGTGAATGGTTCATTCTCGTAATACCTAAGGTGTCGATCCCACAAGGAGGGATAATCTAACATAAAATCTAAGGATAAAATAAATCGCAAAAATTCAAAATATAAAGAAACTAAAACAAGAATTCAATTCACTCAATGAAATCAAATAATGAATCAATCACGAAAATATTAATAATCCAGCAATTGCCAAAACAAACCAAAGAATCAACCTAAGAAACTACCAATTAAGAGAAAGAGAATTTACCTATCCTTAACTCTAACCTAACTAATTATGAATTACTGGATTATTAGTTTTAGACGATCTTAGGATTCATTACTCTCTCCCGAGTTATAACCATTAACCCTAAATCATAAATCCTAATCAGAATATGGAAGTTGCAATTTCTCAATTAACGACCTATCTAAAACCCTAATTAGATCTAAAGTTGTCCAATAAACTATTGGAAACCTATGCAAGATCTATCTTCACACAATTATCAATTTGATTTAATTCTTCGTCTATTAAATCACTTAACTCTTGTTAGCCTAATTTAATTAATTTTCATTAGATTCACCCTCTCAATTTATTATTGAATTATACAATCATAGAATTTAACCACAATAAATCCAATAAACATAAAAACAATCAGATTTCATTAATTGAATAATAAAACTCTGAAGGTGAGTTTAGAATATCCTCAACATTTAGACCCAATCATCAACTATTCAATCCAATTCTATACAATGATAAAACTGAAATAAATAGGAAATACAATCGAATGGAGGATGGGAGGCAGTGACATCGAAAAACCTCCTAATCCGGAAGTATGTCAAATCGGCTTCTTCTCCACTTCTCTTTTCCTTCTCTTTCTCAATCTCTCGATCAATTCTCTCTAGGGTTTCTTCAAGGTAGCTGATGTCAAAAGCTCCCTCTGCCTCTTTTTCTTGTTCTTTAAATATGTTTTATGCTCTAAGCTACCTTAGGATTTTTTTGGGGTTTGAAAGGTCTAAAAAATCCCTTGAAACTTGATGTTTTTTAGTGTTTGCGCGTCTACCCTGCATGCCACAATCGTGGGCCACGTCTGAGCCTTCTATCATGATAATGGCTTGCAGGCCACGATCATGAGCCATGTCCTGGGTTTCTATCACAATAGTGGAATATGGGCCATGATCGTGGACCAACTTTAGTGCTTCTGTTGTGCCACAATTGTGAGCCATTATTTTGGCTTAAATGTCTTTTAAATTTTTTTCTTTCTTCGATGTTGACCCTGAAACACTAACAAACACATCAAGGTACCTTAAAACATAATATTTAAGCTCAAAAACTTGTACTAACCTATAAAAGCACTTAAACACCAATGATTAACAAACTAACACAATTCTAACCTAAACACATACTAAACGATTGAATTAACAATTAAATACATATCAAAATAAGCCCTAAAACATGATGCAATTTACACTAATTAAGTTTCTTTTGGTTTCCTCATTACCTTAATCAGATATGGAATCGGAGGCTGGTACTTTTTCATTTCAGGCAATTTGTGCTTTATTAGCAGAGAGCTTTCCTTATTCTCTTACATTTCTACCTTTCCTTTGTACTGGAATGGATTTGACTTTAGTTTCTCTAGGATGGGGCAAGAGTTTTTAGGTAGATTGTTGGACCCTGAAACTTTTCTTAGAAAATTTCGAGCAGTACATGAGAAGTGTGGATAGGTTCATGTTTTGTTTTGGTGATTTTGGTAGTGAGAGACTATGAAAT
>JAOQML010046278.1:0-10504 GCA_027568935.1 Erythroxylum urbanii
ACATCTAACAAAACTAATAATCTTATCAAAGACTAGGTATTCAACTCTTATCTCAATCGGAACTCTTATCTCTATCATGCCCCCGCAAGATGAAGTGCCGAGGAGAAACTTTCATCTTGGATCTAAGAATCTCAAACTGAACACGAGACAACGGTTTAGTGAGAGCATCAACAATCTGATCTGTCGTGGAAATATGAGAGAACTGGACATGTTGCAATTGTACTTGTTCTCGGACAACATGATAGTCAAATGCCAGATGTTTCATGTGTGAGTGATAGACAGGATTGGAACAAACATAAGTAGCACTGACATTGTCACAGTAAATATGTGGAATGATATATGAAGATATATGAAGCTCAGTGAGAAGATTTCACAGCCACATAATTTCTGCCACTGTACTGGCAACCGCACGATATTCAGCTTCTATTGACGAGCGTGCAACTGTCTACTAACGTTTAGAGGTCCAGGAAATAGGATTGTTCCCAAGATAAACCACATAGGCAGAAGTAGATGTCCGAGAGTCGAAATTACCTCCCCAATCGGCATCACTGAAAGCCACCAAATTGAGACCAGGGGATCTAGTTAGATGTAACCCAGAATTATATGTATGTTTAAGATACCTAAGGGTTCTCTTGAGTGGACGAAAATAAGTATCTGTCGGACGATTCATAAACTGTGATAATTTATTTATAGCAAAACTGAGATCTGGACGTGTTAGTGTGACATATTGAAGTACTCCCAAAATACTTCGAAACAGAGTCCCATCAACAGAAGCAGTGCCATCATCAAGCTTTAACGTAGTCGAAGTGCAAAGAGGAGTACTGCAAGGTTTGGCATCAGCCATATCTAATTTACAAAGTAAATAATGAATGTACCGTTGTTGATAAAGAAACAGCCCAGTTGAAGTTGGTATGAGCTCAATTCCTAGAAAATAACTCGGTGGACCAAGATTCTTGAGAGAAAACTGAGATGATATTGCATCCATGAATTTTTGAATAGCAGTTGAGGAGTTACCCGTGAGCAGAAGATCATCCACATAGACCAAGAAGTATATAATTATCCCATGGCGATGATAAACAAAGAGTGAGGAATCATAAACACTAGTGAGGAAACCATAATTTAGGAGGAATTTCCGCAGTTCATTGTACCATGCTCTCGGTGCCTGTTTGAGACCATATATCGCTTTCCGAAGCCTACAGACATGAGATGGAAAATTTGGATGTACAAAGCCTGGAGGTTGTTTCATGTAAACCGTCTCCAGAAGATGCCCTTGTAAAAAAGCATTGTTAACATCCATTTGATGTAGTGACCACTGATTTGTTAAAGCAATAGTGAGGACAACTTTGATAGTAGGATGTTTGACAACCGGAGAGAATGTCTCTTTGTAGTCAATACTAGGAGCCTGACTGAAAGCCTGAGCAACCAAGCGAGATTTGTATTTATCAATGGACCCATCAGGTTTGCGTTTGGTGCTAAAAATCCATTTACACCCAACAATGTTTTGAGTTGTCGTGGCAGGAACCAAATCCCATCTACCATTGCTAACTAAGGATTGAATTCTGCTGTAGTTGAAGCCTTCCAATGAGGTGAGCGAAGAGCTTCAGTGATCGTGCGAGGCTCTTCTAGACTGGGTAGCGGATATTTGCTAACAGTGTAGACTTTCAGTTTAAAAATGTTGTTTTGAGATCTAGTCAGCATAGAGTGAGTGCGAAGCGGAGCTGGTGGTGGATTTGGCTGCTAAGTTGGTTCAGATTATGAAGTCTCAGCAAACTCAGGCAATGTTCTCTCGGGAGATGATGGCAACGGTGTCACAGGAGCCAGTGGAATGAGTTGATGTGGTGGAGCAGGTACAATGGTTTAGGGTGAGTGAGATAGAGTGGGAGGTACAGACAAGGACTTGTATAGGAATTGATCATCGAAGAACCTAACATGACGAGAAGTGTATAGTTTGTGGGTACGTGGATCTAGGCAAATATATGCAAACTGGGTAAGTGAGTAGCCAATAAAAATACATGGAAGGGACCGAGACTGAAGTTTATGATCAGCGTATGGTCATAACCAAGGAAAACACAAACACCCAAATGAATGTAGGTGCTTATAGGTAGGTGATTGACGATGCAAAGACTCATAAGGTGTTTTCATTAACAGAGTGGGAGTGGGCATGCGGTTAATCAAATAGACAGCTGTGAGAACAGCAGAGGACCAGAAGGTAGGAGGTAGGTTACTAAAATGGAGTAACGATCTGGCTGTTTCAATTATATGTCGATGACGACGTTCAGCCATGCCATTGAGTTCCAGAGTATGTGGCGGAGTAGTAAAATGAGATATGCCATGTTGAGAAAAATATGGGCGAAGTTTGATGAATTCACCACCGTTGTCGGAGTAAACTGACTTAATTTTGAAGCCAAAATAATTTTCAACAACAGTTTTGAATTCCTGAAAGACATAAAAAACATCAGATTTATTCCGAAGAGGATAAAGCCAAATGTATTTGGAAAAATGATCAACGAAAATTACATAAAACTTGAAACCATCTACTGAACCGACTGGAGCAGGTCCCCATACATCAGAGAAAACCAACTCCAGTGGTCTGGAACTAGTAAGACGCAGACTCGAAAAAGGTAATTTATGACTTTTGGCACATTGACAAGACACACAAGGCGTAGCTTTGAAGGTGCAAGGCTGGATGACTTGGAGGGCCTTATTCGAAGGATGACCAAGAACATGATGAAGGACATCAGGACGCTAGATATTTGCAAGAAAGCTTGTTAGATTGGTAGGTAAGCGAATGTGGTATAGATCATCGTGACATGTTCCTGAGAGTAGCACCACCCTCGTTTGCAAATCCTTCACCTGAAAAGAATCGGGAAAAAATTCCACCTAAACACCATTATTAGTACAAAACTTTTTTACTGAAACAAGGTTGGTTTTAACACGTGGAACAACCAGAATATTTGTAAAAGATAAAGGTTTAGTAGATGATGGGATTTGAATGTTACCCGTGTAAGTGATCGGAAGAGAGTATCCATCACTGACACGTAGTTGGTCATTTCTCGAATAAGGGTGGTCCATACTCAAATTTTGTAACTCATTCGTCACATGATGCGTCGCACTGGAGTCCAGAATCCAATTGTTTGTCGAGACGGAGGGCAGACTATAACCATTTTGAGCACACGAATTTGAATAAGTAGCTGCAAAGTGACTACGAGATGCACAAGTAGCATCAGACTCACACGCAGCAGGTCTAGAAATGCAGACAGCAACACTAGGCTCATTGTAAGCAGGTCCAGGTGTAGGCAGCATACCGGAGGCGTTGGGACCATGGCCAAATGGACAAGCACCATAAGGCGCCGATCCAGACCCGGCAGCAGCAAAGTTTGTAGCCGGATGTCTCCACTGTCCAGGTGCAACGGAAGTGTGTCCAGAACCGTTCCTTCGTCGAAGTCGAAAACACTTCTTTGCCGTGTGTCCTGGCTTCTCACAAAACTAACAAACAACTCCACGAAGAAATCCAGACCCTTGTTGAGGTGCAGCAGCAGATCCTCCCTTTCCAGTTCCAGGAGGTGTGCGAGTAGCCAGATTAGCAACTATAACTATTGGTGAACGATTCTGCCTCATCAAAACAGACTCATGATCAATAAGTTTATTGAACAAATCAGCAAATAAGATCGGTTCATTCCTAGCCTGAAGAGCAGTAGCTAAACTATCATACTCAGTCAGTAATCCATTTAGTGCGTGCAAAACCAAATCCGAATCATCAACCTTGCTACCAATTATTGCGAGGTCATCCGCAATTGATTTAAACTTGTGCAAATATGCAGTCATTGAGAGGCCTTGCTTGGTGAGTTTAATGAGCTGCTCCTTGAGACTTTTTATTCTCGACTTTGAAGCATTAACATACAGTTTGGTGAGGAGGAGCCAAACATCACGAGAAGACTCAACGGAGCCTAACATGGTAATTACAGATTCATGAACTGATGATGTTATTGCGTGAAGAATCATCTTGTCTTGACGGATCCATCGACGATAATTTGCATCTGTTTTTTCAGGTGGTTCAGCAGTACCATCGACAAAGTGCAGCAAGTCATATCCATCCAGTAAAGATAGAACCTGAATTCGCCAAGCAGGAAAGTTTGATCCTGTGAGTTTGAAACTCGATTGAAAATTGAGAATGATAATACCGAAATTAACATCAGGTACAATTGTTGTGTTCGTTAAAGGAGTAGAGGAGGTAGAGCTAGTCATGTTGAGGAGAAGAACCAGCAAGGGTGCAGATGAAGAAGCAAAGACAGTTGCAGACGTAGAACAAGAGAGCAGAAGGCCACGCAACACAGATGAAGAAATAAACGATAAACCGTCAGGTATTGAAGCTCTGATACCATAAGAAGCTTTTAACTCAAGAGGAAGAATATAATATGAACTGTTACATATTTTTAATACAGTACACTTGTATATATAGAGCTATGGTTGGTTATGAGATCCTATCTTATAGGATTGTTGAGATCGTATAACAGATAAGATACACATCTAACAAAACTAATAATCTTATCAAAGACTAGGTATTCAACTCTTATCTCAATCGGAACTCTTATCTCTATCAGGTTGTTCCTCTTAGCCATACGCCTTCCCAATATCGCAATTGGTGTTCATTTAATGGACCTGATAAATTTGGGTAGTACTGAAGACGTGTTAACATGCTTCACAGTGGCCTTCTTCAATTGCGACACGTGAAACACCGGATGAATTAGTGAATCCACATGTAGCTCTAGTTTATACGCCACTGTGCCGATGCACTGTGCTACCCTGTAAGAACCGTAATAGAGCCGCGCTAATTTCTGGTTGTTTCTTCTTTGTAATGAATGCTGTCTGTATGGTTGTAGCTTCAACCATACCATGTCGCCCACCTGAAACTCCCTTTCTGATCGCCTTGAATCTGCTTGTTGTTTCATCCTGTTTTGAACTCGTTGTAAATGGAACTGCGTCACCTTCAACATTCCTTCCCTATTTAACAAAACTTGATCTACTTCTGCCACTTTGGAATCTCCTGCTACATATAGTGTATAAACCGGTGGTGGGTATCCGTAGAGAACTTCAAAGGGTGTTGAATTGATGGAAGATCGATACGTCTTATTATACCACCATTCGACCAATGCCAGCCATTCGCTCCATCTCTGAGGCTCTTCTCCACAGAAGCACCGCCTCTATAAGTCCGTCCATCTGCGAATGATAGGCAGTAGAAACTTCAAACAGACACCTTGTAGCCGAAGTAACTCTTGCTAGAATTTGCTCAAAAATATAGGGTCACAACACTAATGATAGCTTCTGGCATCCCATGTAATTCAAAGACATTGTTGAGAAATAATTCCGCAATATCTCCTGCCATGTAAGGATGTTTAACCGGAATGAAGTGAGTATTTTGTGAACCTGTCTACCACTACAAAAAATGACCGTCTTTCCTTTCGATCGGGGAAGACCTTCAATGAAATCAACACTAATCTCCCTCCAACTACCCTCTGGTATTCTGATAGGTTGCAGCAACCCTGGATAAGCTGAATTATCATGCTTGTTTCTCTGACAAACCATACATGCCTGCACGTAGTTTCTCACATCTCTAGCCATCCCCTTCTAGAAAAACATATTTTGTACCTTCTTTGTTGTAGCTAGTGCTCCTGCATGTCCTCCCATAGCATCGTCATAGCTGATGGCTAAAATCTTCCATCGTAATGTAGGGTTAGCTCCTACTACTAGTCGTCCCTTCCATCTCAATAGGACTTCCTTCCACTCATATACCCTTGTTTTCATTTATCCCGCTTCCAATCATTTCGTAATTTCTCTAATTGCTTGATCCTCTTCCCAGCTCTTCTTGATTGCACCTAGTAATTCTCCCTAAACTTGTGTCACTGTTAACATTAACATTTCCATACTCGTCATCTGGGATAAAGTATCTGCAGCTACATTCTCCTTTCAGCTCCTGTACTTCACTTCAAAATCATATCTCAAAAGTTTTGGAAGCCATGACTGTTGAAATGGAGTTGATAATCGTTGCTCCAGTAAATACTTGGGACTACGGTGGTTTGTCTTAACAATAAATCGTTTATAACTCAGATAATGTTGTCAATACCTGATAGCTTTGATGATGGCTAAGAACTCCTTTTCATAAGTTGATAGTCCATAGTGTCGTTTGGCCAATGATTTACTGAGAAAAGCAATTGGGTGCCCTTCCTGTTGCAAAACCGCACCAATTCCCTATCCACTTGTATTGGCTTCCACCACAAAAGGTTTAGAGAATTCTAGCAAGGCTAACACCGGAGCTGAAGTGACTGCCTTTTTTAATGTCTCAAACACCATTCTCTCTTCCTATCCCCAACTCTAGTTAGCTACCCTATCCTTTTTTAATAATTCCATTAACGGCTTGGCTATTAGCCCATACCCTTTTATGAAACGACGATAGTATCCTGTAATACCCAGAAACTCTCTGAGTTCTATAATGCCCTTCGGTTCCGCCCATTCCTCTATCATCTTCAATTTTCGATGATCCTCCATTACAACTCTTCCCTCTGAGATCGTATACCCCAAGTACTTGATTTGATGCGCCCCGAATATGCATTTGTTTCCATTCAGAAATAGCTGATTATCTTTCAACGTCTGCATGGCTACCAAGATATGTTCAACATGTGATTGCAACGATGGACTGTAAATTAGTATATCGTCAAAAAAAACTAATATGAACTGATGCAGAAATGGCTTGAATATATCATTCATCAATATTTGAAATGTTGAAGGAGCATTCGTCAAGCCGAACGGCATGACCATAAATTCGTAGTGACCTTAGTGCGTCTGAAACGTCATTTTTGAGATGTCATTTGGATGCATCCGGATCTGGTGATACCCAGAGTGCAGATCCAACTTGGTGAACCAACTCGCTCCATGCAACTCGTCCAGCAATTCTTCAATTAATGGTATCGAAAATTTATCCTTAACCGTGTTCTTGTTGAGCTCTTGGTAGTCCACGCACATCCTCCATGTGTCGTCTTTCTTCTTCACCAACACTACCGGTGATGCGTAGGGTCCGTAACTATATCTAATGAACCCCTGTTTCATGAGGTCACTCACCGTTTGTTCAATTACATCTTTCTGTACCTTTAAATATCGATTAAGACATACGTTAATGCTTTCCACTCCTTCCTTTAAAGTGATCTGATGGTTATGGTTGCGATCTGGTGGCAGTTGTGTAGGTTCTTGAAAAATCTCTACGTTATTCGATAAAATGGTGTTGACTTCGTTGACTGTACTCCATTGTTCATCCTTTAAGCTCATCTGTTGCAGTTGGATCTCGAGTGGTGTTGTTAATCTCAACATGAACAACTGTCCCTCTGAAGGTTTGCCCAAGAGTTTTCCAAATTCCTTACTTGAAATGATCTGTGATTTCCTTTCGAGGTTCCCGTAAATAGTTATCACCCTGCCTTCCTACTGAAACGTAATAGTTCTTTCCCTAAAATTGCATAACACATCGTTCAGCCCGATCAACCACTACACCCCTAAAACCACATCACAACCTCCGAGTGACAAAACTAGGAAGTCCATGGTAAACTACGCTCCTTGTATGGACCACGCAAAATTTCGACAACGTTGATGGCATTTCAGCTGTAAACCGCTACCTACGGTTATGGAAATTGACTCTATCTCTTGTACGTCACAACCCCACCCCCCCTCTTTTTTAACCACTGAAGAATCCACGAAGTTATATGTACTGCCATTGTCAATCAAAATGTGGATTTGCCTTCTCTGATGCATGCCTACCACCCTCATTTGTTTATACTCCATGTTTTCGAAGCATCCCAACATAGCCTGCATTGATACCAGAGGCACATTGTCTTGTTCGACATATTCTCCCTGTTCTTCCTCTTTTACTTCAGGTAGGTTTTCAACCCTGAGACCACATAAAATTGTAATTGTCGCTTTTTGTATTGGTGATCTAATGTATATTTCTCATCACACCAGAAACACAATCCTTTTGCTCTCTTCTCATCAAAACGTCTACTGCTAATTTTCCGTGGTTTAAATGGTCTCACCTGCGAAGACGATCTAGGCGTAGTTATTGGTGTCAGCAACAGCCCATCCGAACTTGAGCTCCTAGATATGTTGGTGGTTGATGGCTCCTTTGAGTGAACGTTGGAATGTCCACTATTACCCATATTCCTCGTAGTGTGAACGTTAGGATGTCCACTGCTACTCATGTTTCTTGTAGGACTATTCCAATTAAAGAGAGCATGTCCCGCAGATATCAGTATAGCTTCTTGCTTTCGAGTTAGCGTATATGCTTGATGTAGGGAGTTGGGTTCATGAAGTTTAACTGTCACCCCTATTTCTGGCCGAAGTCCCTTAATGAAAAACTTGACTAAATACTCCTCCGATAATGACAACCGATTAAAATGATGATCAAACAATGCACAATACTCCAAAACTGTTCCCTCCTGCTTTAAATTCTTAAAATCTCCTACCGGGTCATCAAAGATTTTTGCATCAAACCGTTGTTTGAGTGCTTTGGTGAACTCATCCCGGTCTACTATTTCCATCTGGTTACGATTCCTAACGTACAGTCTATACCATTCTTGCGCCCTCTCATCCATATGTAATATAGCAACATTCACCTTCCTTCCTTCTGGTGTTTGATCTAGAGAAAAATATTGTTCGCAACGGCTTGTTAAGGACTTTAGAAGAGCCACACCACAAAAGCTAGCTTATTAGGGTGGGGAGCCCAAAGTCCTTATAAATCTCACACCAACCTTATATCTAATCAATGTGGGATTCAAGTTTCCTTACAATTGGATTTAACAGCAACATTAGTCCCCCTATGAGGACCAACGACCTCGCTGGTCATGGCTAGCACATTAAACATATTACACTTGCCAGGCCACCACTCCATAGGCCACCATTCCGAGGCCGACTTTGATACCAATTTTTAAGCACTTTAGGAGAGTCACATCCCAAAAGCTAGCTTATGAGGGTGGAGAGCTCGAAGTCCTTATAAATCCCACACCAACCTTGTATTTAATCAATGTAGGATTCAAGTCTCCTTGCAATTGGATTTAACCGCAACATTAGTCCCCCCATGAGAACCAACGACCTCGTTAGTCACAGCCATATTGGTCACGACTGGCACATCACACACATTACACTCCATGGGCCACCACTCCGAAATTTCTTTCTCTACCTTCTCCGTTCTGTTATTCATTTCTGAAAACATTCTTTCCATCAAGCCCTTCAGATTATCCTCCATATTACGTAGTTCTGCATTTCTCGTACCTTCAGCCATGGCTGTCTCCCAGGTTCGAAATGCTCTGATACCAAATTGTTGTACGAATTAATTAACTAGAGGAATTTCACGTATCGACATAAGAGGAATTTCACGTATCAACATAAGGTGAAGAATTGATTTTGAGAGGATTCGGAGAGAAGAGATGATACACAGAATCACACAAGAGAGAGAAGAGAGAAAAACAAATCTCATTCAGTTATTTCTTGTCCGTATATTCGTTACAGCGCAGCCTAAATACAGCGGGTATACGATATCATAGTTCAGGCCGTATGCTAACAATGGTGGACATTATGCAAAACGCAACGTTTTGTAACTAATTTTAACAGCTAGCAACGTCTCCTCTGTCACCTTCTTCTTCTTCGTTTGCGTCTGTAACAATATCTTATGGAGGTATGGAGGTAGCAATATCTTCTGGTGCAGTTGCTATTTGTTCATTGGAAGATCATATACAAGTCATGACTTGGATTCTTTTACGGTCCTCCAACAGCGCTAGACACTTATCATAACAAATTAAGGCTATAACTTCCTGCCTTTACCCTCAGAACTTGCATTATCCCAGTGTTCTTACTTCATGAAACCTTCTGAGTGAATGCTTCTTCATCTGTGGAAATATTTTTTGGAGCAATTCTACAGGATACCATGATGATAGGTGCTGATTATTACCAGACGGAGGCAGAGATAGCGGCCTATTTAGCTGAAGGAAAGGTTCCAATAGGTGTTGGGCGAGAAACCAAAATCGTGTAAGTTAACCACTGACTAAACATATTGATATTACACACATATGTTTCTGTTACTGTGTTGAGATCCATAGGCATCAAAAAACCATTTCATTGCAAAAAATTTGTGGCTTTGCATCAACATAGCTCAAACAGTCCCTCTTCACATCTGCTTCCACTCCAATCTCCAGCATACTCTGTCCTTCATAGTTGTTCTTTGTTTGATAAGATGCAATCTTAGCGTCTACCATGGTTATTCTTTGTTTGATCATTTGATCTGAATAGGATAATCTCTTTTAAACTTTAAGGAATTCCATCATTGACATGAATGCAAGAATTGGAAAGAATGTTGTCATAGCAAACAAGGATGTGAGTATACTGAAAAGTTGTCTTGCTGGAACCCCTCCCACGGGGCGGGTCCACCGGGCCCGACATCCTGCGGGACATCCGGACCTGGGGCTCGCGGGGG
>JAOQML010046298.1:0-10504 GCA_027568935.1 Erythroxylum urbanii
TTTCCATCGAAGGTGTCTAATGACCATGCAAATGGGCAGTTTTGCCTATCAAACGCAAGCCAACAGGCTATTTTTCCCACCAATGGTGCCCAATGACCGTACCAACGGGTTGTTTTGCCCACTGAAGTTCCCAACATACTATTTTCTCCTCCGAAAGTGCCTAGCGACCGTGTAAACAGGCTGTCTAGCCCACCAAAAGTGTGCTAACGGGCTATTTTTTCCATCGAAGGTGTCTAATGACCATGCAAATGGGCAGTTTTGCCTATCAAACGCAAGCCAACAGGCTATTTTTCCAACCAAAGGTGCCTAGCGTTTGTATAAACTGGTTGTTTTTTCCACCGAAGGTGTGCCAACGGGCTGGTTTTTCCATAGAAGGTTCCTAGCGACTGTGCCAACGAGCTATTTTGCCCACTGAAAGTGTGCTGAACAAGCTATTTTTCCCACCAATGTGCCCAATGACCGTTCCAATGGATTGTTTTACCCACTGAATGTGTGTCAACAGGCTATTTTTCGTAACGAACGTTTGCCAACGTGTTGCCTTTCCTACCAAAGATGCCCAATAGGCTGTTTTTTCCACCGAAGATGCCTCGCGATAGTGTCAATGGGCTATTATGCCCACCGAAGGTGTGCCAACAGGTTATTTTTCCTACAGAAGGTGCCTAGTAAGCGTGCCAAGGGGCTGTTTTTCCCACCAAAGGTGCCTAGCGTTCGTGCCAACGGGCTGTTTTCCCACCATAGGTGTGCCAACGGGCTGTTTTTGCCACTGAAAGGGCCTAGGCTGTTTTTCCCACCGAAGGTGCCTAGCGACAGTGGCAGTGAGCTATTTTTTCCATCCAAGGTTCCTAACGTCTATGCCAATGGGCTATTTTCCCATCGAAGGTGCCTAACGACTGTGCCAATAGACTATTTTACCTACCAAAGGTGTGCCAACAGGTTATTATTCCCACCAAAGGTGCCCATGGACCATACCAACGGGCTATTTTGGCCACCAAAGTTACCCAACGGGCTTTTTTCCCCTTCGAAAATGATTAGCGATCATGGCAACGGGTTGTTTAGTTCATCAAATGTGTCCTGACGGGTTGTTTTTCTCACCGAACGTGCCTAGTGACCGTGCAAATGGGATGTTTTACCCATCGACGATGTGCCCCTAGCGTCTATGTCAATAGGTTGTTTTGCCCACCGAAGGTGTGTCAATGGGTGTTTTTCCCATCGAAGGTGCCTAGTGACCGAGCCAACGGGCTATTTTTCTCACCAAAGGTGCTTAGCATTTGTGCCAACTGGCTATTTTACCCACCCAAATGTGCCAACCAGCTGTTTTTCCCAGCAAAGGCACCTAGCGACCATATCAACGGGCTATTTTTCCCACCCAAGTTTCCTAGCTTCCGTGCCAATAGGCTATTTTCCCACCAAAAGTGTGCCGACAGGTCGTTTTTCCTACCAAAGGTGCCTAGTATGTTGTTTTGCCCATCGACGATATGCCAACGAGCTTTTTTTCCCACCAAAGGTGCCTAGCTTCTGTGCCAACTGGCTGTTTTGCCCACCGAAGGTTTACCGAACAGGCTATTTTTTCCATCAATTTTCCTAGTGATCGTTCCAACGGGCTATTTTGCCTATCGACGGTATATCAATGGGCTGTTTTTCCCACCAAAGGTGCCTAGCGTCTGTGTCAACAGGCTGTTACTAAAGGTGTGTCAACGGGTTGTTTTTCCCACCAAAGTTGCCTAGCGACCTAGCCAATAGGCTGTTTTTCTCACCGAAGGTGACTAGCGTTTATGTCAACGGGCTGTTTTGCCCACTGAAGGTGTGCCAACGTGCTATTTTTACCGCCGAAGGTGCCTAGCATTTGTGCCAACTGGCTGTTTTGCCCACTAAAGGTGTGCCAACTGGCTGTTTTCCCATGAAAGGCACCTAGCGACCATGCCAATGGACTATTTTTCCCGCCCGAGTTGCCTAGCTTCCATGCCAATAGGCTATTTTGCCCACCAAGTGTGTGATGAAGGGCCATTTTTCCCACCGAAGGTGTCTTGTATGCTGTTTTGCCCATCAAAGGTATGCCAACGAGCTTTTTTTCCTACCAAAAGTGCCTAGCGTCTGTGCCAACTGGCTGTTTTGCCAACCAAAGGTGTACCGAACGGGCTGTTTTCCCACCAATGTGGCTAGTGACCATTCCAACGGGCTGTTTTGCCCACCAAATGTGTGCCAATGGACTATTTTGCCCACTAAACATGTGCCAATGGGCTATTTTTCCTACCAAACGTGTGCCCAACAGGCTATTTTTCCCGCCGACAATGCCTAGCGATTGTGCCAATGAGTTGTTTTGCCCATCAAATGTGTTCCAACGACTATTTTTCCCACCGAACGTTTGCCCAATAGGTTGTTTTTCCCACCGAAAAAGCCTAGCAACTATGCCAACAGGCTATTTTGCCCACCGAAGGCATTCTAACAGGCTGTTTATCCTACCGAACGTGTGCCCTATAGGTAATTTTTCCCACCGAAGATGCCCATCTAAGGTGCCAACGGGCAATTTTTTTCCATCGAAGGTGTGCCAACATGCTGTTTTTGCCACTGAAGGTGCCTACCAATTATGCCAACAGACTATTTTAACTACTGAAAGTGTGCCAACGGGTTATTTTTTCAACCAAAGGTGCCCAAGGACCACACCAACAGGCCATTTTGCCCACTCTTTACACAACGAGCTATTTTCCTCATCGAAAGTGATTAGCGATCATGCCAACGGGTTGTTTAGCCCATCAAATGTGAACGGACAGGTTGTTTTTCCCACCAAAGGTTCCTAATGACAGTGCAAACGGGCTATTTTACCCATCAATGATATGCCAACGGGCTATTTTTCCCACCAAAGGTGCCTAGCGTCTATGTCAACTGGCTATTTTGCTAGGAGAAGGTATGCCAACGGGCCATTTTCCCACTGAAGGTGCCTAGTGACCCTGTCAACGGACTGTTTTTCTCACCGATGGTGCCTAGCGTTCGTGCCAATGGGCTGTTTTACCCACCGAAGGTGTGCCAACGAACTGTTTTTCCCATTAAAGGTGCTTCGCGACTATGTAAATTGGCTATTTTGCCTACCGATGGTGTGCCAACGGGCCGTTTTTCCCACCAAAGGTGCCTAGTGATTGTGCCAACGGGTTGTTTTTCTCACTGAAGGTGCCTAGTGTCAATGCCAACGGGCTATTTTGCCCACCGAAGGTGTGCTAAGGGGTTGTTTTTCTCGCCAAAGGTGCCTAGCATCTGTGCCAACTGGCTATTTTGCCCATCGAAGGTGTGCCAACCGACTATTTTTCCCACCAAAGGTGCCTAGCGATCATGCCAACTGGTTGTTTTTCCTGCCCAAGGTTCCTAGCTTCCGTGCCAACGTGCTATTTTGCCCACCAAATGTGTGTCGATGTGTTGTTTTTCCCACCGAAGGTGCCTATTGACCCTGCAAATGGGTTGCTTTGCCTATCAATGGTATGCCAACGGGGTTTTTTTCCCACTAAAGGTGCCTAGCGTCTGTGCCAACTGACTGTTTTGCCCACCAAAGGTGTACCGAATGGGCTATTTTTCCCACTAATGTACCCAGCGACTCTGCCAATGGGCTATTTTTCTCACCGACGGTGTGTTAACGGATTGTTTGGCCCACTGAACGTGTGCCAACGGGCTTTTTTCCTACCAATGGGCTGTTTTTCCTACCAACGGACTGTTTTTTCACCAAAGATGCCTAGCGACCGTGCTAAACGGCTATTTTGCCCACCGAAGGCATTTCAACAGACTATTTTTCCCACCAAACCTATGCACAATAGTCTATTTTTCCCACTGAAGAAGCCTAGCGACCGTGTCAACGGGCCGTTTTGCCCATCAAAAGCGTTCCAACAGGCTGTTTATCCTACCAAATGTGTGCCTAATAGGTAATTTTTCCCACCGAAGATGCCCAGCGACGGTGCCAACGGGCTATTTTTTCCATCAAAGGTGTACCAATGGGCTGTTTTTCCCACTGAAGGTGCCTAGCGACTGAATATTTTACCTACTGAAGGTGTGCTAACGGGTTATTTTTTCCCACCACAGGTGCCCAAGGACCATCCGAACGGACTATTTTGCTAACCAAAGTTACCCAATGGGCTATTTTCCCCATCGAAAGTGATTAGCGATCGTGCCAACAGGTTGTTTTCCCATAAAAAATGCCCAGTGATCCCGCAAACGGGCTATTTTGCCCATCGATGGTATGCCAATGGGCTGCTTTTCCCACCAAAGGTGCCTAGCGTCTGTGTCAACTGGTTGTTTTTCCTACCGAAGGTGTGCCAAAGGGTCATTTTTCCCACTGAAGGTGCCTAGTGACCTTGCCAATGGGCTATTTTTCTCATCGAAGGGGCCTAGCGTCCATGCCAAAGGGTTGTTTTTCCTAAAGAAGTTGCCCAGCGTCTGTGTGAACTTGTTATTTCTCCCACCAAAGGTGTGCCAACGGTTTGTTTTCCCACCGAAGATGCCTAACGACCGTGCTAATGGGCTATTTTTCTCACCGAAAGTACCTAGCATCCGTGCCAACAGGCTATTTTGCCTACCAAAGGTATGCCAATAAGCTATTTTTCCCAACAAAGGTGCCTAGCATCTTTGTCAACCGGCTGTTTTGCCCACCAAAGGTATGTCAACTGAGTATTTTTTCAACCAAAGGTGCCTAGTGACCATGCCAATGGACTATTTTTCCTACCAAAGGTGTGTCAATGGGTTATTTTTCCCACCAAAGGTGCCCAAGGACCATACCAAAAGGTTATTTTGCCCGTAGAAGTAGCCCAACGGGCTGTTTTCCCCTCTGAAAGTGAATAATGACTGTGTCAATAGGCTGTTTACCCCACTAAATGTGTACCAACAGGTTGTTTTTCCCACTCAAAGTGCCTAGTGACCGTGCAAATGAGTTGTTTTGTCCCTCGACAGTAAGCCAATGGGCTGGTTTTTCCCACCAAAGGTGCCAAGTGTCTGTGGCAATTGGTTGTTTTGCCCACCAAAGGTGTGCCACGGGCCAATTTTCCCACCAAAGGTGCCTAGTGACCGTTCCATCGGGCTACTTTCCCATCAAAGATGCCTAGCGTCCATGCCAATGGGCTATTTTACCGACCAAAGTTTTGCCAACAGGCTGTTGTTCCCACCAAAGGTGCCTAATGCTTATGCCAACTGGATGTTTTGCTCACTAAAGGTGTGCCAACGGGCTGTTTTTCCCACCGAATGTGCCTAGCGACCATGCGAACGAACTATTTTTCCCATTGAAGGTGCCTATCGTTCCTGCCAACCGGTTCTTTTGCCGATCTAGGGTTTGCCAACAGGTTGTTTTTCCCCATCGAAGGTATGCCAATCGGTTATTTTTCCCCCCAAAGGTTCCCAACGATCATACCAACGGGCTATTTTGCCCGTCGAAATTCCCAATGGGCTATTTTCCCCTCTGAAAGTGCCTAACGACCGTGCCAACGGGCTGTTTAGCCCACCAAAAGTATGCAGACGGGCTATTTTTTCCATCGATGGTGAGTAATGACTATGCAAACGGGCTCTTTTCCACAGTAAGGGTATGCCAACGGGCTATTTTTCCCATCGAAGGTGTGCCAATGGGCTGTTTTTACGCCGAAGGTGTCTAGCTACCTTGCCAACGGGTTGTTTTTTCCACCAAAGGTGCCTAGCGTTCGTGCCAACAGGCTGTTTTGCCGAAACAAAGGTGTCCCAATGGGTTGTTTTTGCTATTGAAAGGGTCTAGGCTTTTTTTCTCATTGAAGGGGCCTAGCGACAGAGGCAATGAGCTATTTTTTCCTACCCAAGGTGCCTAGCGTCTATTGCAACGGGCTGTTTTGCCCATCAAAGGTGTGTCAACGAGCTATTTTTCCCATCGAAGGTGCCTAGCGACCTTTCCACTGAAATATTTTCCCTACCGAAGGGGTGCCATCTGGTTATTTTTCCCATCAAAGGTGCCCAAGTACCATACCAACGGGCTATTTTGCCCACCGAAGTTACCCAACGAGCTATTTTCCTTTTCAAAAGTGATTAGCGACCGTGCCAAAGGCCTGTTTAGCCCTTCAAATGTGTGCCGACAGGTTGTTTTCCTACTGAAGGTTCCTTATGACCGTGCAAACGGGTTATTTTGCCCATCGATGGTCTGCCAACGGGCTATTTTTCCCACTAAAGGTGCCTGTGTCAATAAGTTGTTTTGCCCACCGAAGGTGTGTCAACGGGTTGTTTTTCCCATAGAAGGTGCCTAGCGACCATGCCAATAGGCTATTTTTCTCACCGAAGGTGCCTAGCGTCTGTACCAAAGGGTTGTTTTGGCCATCGAAGGTGTGCCAACAGGCTGTTTTTGCCACCTAAGATGCCTAGCATCTGTGCCAACTAGCTGTTTTTCCCACCGAAGGTGTGCCAACTAATTATTTTTCCCACTAAAATTGCCTAGCAACTATGTCAATTGGTTGTTTTACCCATCGAAGGTGTGTCAACGGGCAGTTTTTCTCACTAAAGGTGCCTAGCGACCATGCCAATAGGCTGTTTTTCTTACAGAAGGTGCCCATCAAAGGTTTGCTAACGAGCTGTTTTTCCCACCAAAGGTTCCTAGCATGCATACCAACTGGTTGGTTTACCCATTAAAGGTCTGCCAACTGGCTATTTTTCCCATCGAAGGTACCTAGCGACTGTGCCAATGGGCTATTTTTCCTGCCCAAGGTGCCTACTTTCGTCCCAACGGGCTATTTTGCTTAACAAACGTGTGTCAACGGCCTTTTTTCCCACCAAAGGTGCCTAGCATCTGTGCCAACTGGCTGTTTTGCCCACCAAAGGTGTGTCGAAAGAGCTGTTTTTCCCACCAAAAGTGCCTAGCGTCTGTGTCAACTGGTTGTTTTGCCCTCCCAAGATATGCCAACGGGTTGTTTTTCCTACTAAAGGTGCCTAATGCTTGTGTCAACTGGTAGTTTTGCCCACCGAAGGCGTGTCAACGAGTTGTTTTTCCCATCGAAGGTTCCTAATGACCCTGCCAATGGGCTATTTTTCTCATCGAAGGTGCCTAGCGTCCGTGCCAACAGACTATTTTTCCCACAGAAGTTACCCAGCGTTTGTGTCAACTTACTATTTTTCCAGCCAAAGGTGTGCTAACGGATCATTTTTCCCACCAAAGGTGCCTAGCGACCTTGCTAACGGGCTCTTTTTCTCACAAAAGGTGCCTAGTGTCCGTGCCAATGGGCTGTCTTGCTCACTGAAGGTGTGCCACGGGCTGTTTTTCCCACTGAAAGTGCCTAGCATCTATGTCAACTGGCTGTTTTGCCTACCGAAGGTGTGCCAACTGGCTGTTTTTCCCAACAAAGGTGCCTAGCAACCATGCCAATAAACTATTTTTCCTACCAAAGGTGTGCTAATGGGTTATTTTTCCCACCAAAGGTGCCCAAGAACCATACCAAAAGGCTATTTTACCCACAGAAGTAACCCAACGGGCTATTTTCCCCTCTAAAAGTGAATAATGACCATGTCAATGGGTTGTTTAGCCCATCAAATGTGTACCGACAGGTTGTTTTTCCACTGAAGGTGCCTAGTGACCATGCAAACGGGATGTTTTGCCCTTGAACGGTAAGCCAACGACCTGTTTTTCCCACAAAAGGTGCCAAGTGTTTGTGCCAATTGGTTGTTTTGCCCACCGAAGGTGTGCCAACAGGCCAATTTTCCTATCGAAGATGCTTAGTGACCGTTCCATCAGGCTGCTTTCCCATCAAAGGTGCCTAGCATCCATGCCAATAGGCTATTTTGTCAACAAAAGTTGTGCCAACGTGCTATTATTTCCACCAAAGGTGCCTAACATTTATGCCAACTAGTTGTTTTGCCCACTGAAGGTGTGCCAAAGGGCTATTTTTCCCACCAAATGTGCCTAGAAATCATACGAATGGACTATTTTTCCCATCGAAGGTGCCTAGCGTTCCTACCAACTAGCTCTTTTACCGATCGAGGGTGTGCCAATGGGTTGTTTTTCCCTACTAAAGGTGTGCCAACGGGTTATTTTTGCCCTCAAAGGTGCCTAACGATCGTACCAATGGGCTATTTTGCCATCGAAGTTCCCAACGGGCTGTTTTCCCCTCTGAAAGTGCCTAACGACCGTGCCAACAGGCTATTTAGCCCACCAAAAGTGTACAGATGGGCTGTTTTTTCCACCGTTGGTGCCTAATGACTGTGCAAACGGGCTCTTTTCCCCAGCAAAGGTATGTCAACGAGCTATTTTGCCCATGAAAGCTGTGCCAATAGGTTGTTTTCCCACTTAAGGTGCCTAGCGACGTTGCCAACGAGCTATTTTTCACACCTAAGGTGCCTAGCATCGGAGCCAACAGGCTGTTTTGCCCACCAAAGGTGTCCCAATGGGCTGTCTTTGCCACTGAAGGGGCCTAGGTTCTTTTTCCCACTGAAGTGGCCTAGCGACAACGACAATGAGCTATTTTTCCCACCCAAGGTGCCTAGCGTCCATGCTAACGGGCTGTTTTGCCCAGCAAAGGTGTCCCAATGGGCTGTCTTTGCCACTGAAGGGGCCTAGGCTATTTTTCCCACCGAAGGGGCCTAGCGACAATGGAAATGAGCTATTTTTCCCACCCAAGGTGTCTAGTGTCCATGCCAACGGGCTGTTTTGCCCATCGAAGGTATGCCAACGAGCTGTTTTCTTCTTCGAAAGTGATTAGTGACCACTCCAACAGGCTGTTTAGCCCATCAAATGTGTGCTGACAGGTTGTTATTCCCACCCTAGGTGTCTAGTGACCCTGCAAATGGGCTGGTTTGCCCATCGACGGTATGTCAACAGGCTATTTTTCCTACTGAAGGTGTGTCGACGGGCCTTTTTTCCCACCGAAGGTGCCTAGCGACTGTGGCAACGAGACGTTTTTCCCACCGAAAGTACCTAGCATCTGTGCGAACTGGTTGTGTTTTCCCATCGAAGGTGTGCCAACCAGCAGTTTATCCCAACAAAGGTGCCTAACGTCCGTGCCAACGGGCTGTTTTTCCCACCAAAGGTGTACCAACGTGCTGTTTTTGCTACTGAGGGGGCCTAGGCTATTTTGCACACCTAAGGTGTGCCGACGGGCTGTTTTTCCCACTGAAGGTGCCTAGAATCTGTGTGAACTGGTTGTTTTACCTACTGAAAGTGTGTCAACGTGCAGTTTTCCCACCGAAGGTGCCTAGCGACTGTGTCAACAGGCTATTTTTCTTACCGAAGGTGCCTAACGATCATGCCAACGGGCTGCTTTTCCCACCAAAGGTGTACCAACGTGTTGTTTTTGCTACTGAGGGGGCCTATGCTATTTTTCCCACTGAAGGGGCCTAGCGACAGTGACAATGAGCTATTTTTCCCACCTAAGCTACCTAGCATCCGTGCCAATGGGCTTTTTGCACATCGAACGTGTGTCAACGACCTATTTTTACCACCAAAGGTGCCTAGCGACTGTTCCAACAGCCTATTTTACCTACCGAAGGTGTGCCAATGGGTTATCTTTTCCATTAAAGGTGCCAAAGGACCATACTAACAAGCTATTTTACCCACCAAAGTTACCCAACAAACTGTTTTCTTCTTCGAAAGTGATTAGCGACTGTGCCAACGGGCTATTTAGCCCATCAAATGTGTGCAGACAAGTTGTTATTCCCACCGAAGGTGCCTAGTGACCCTACAAATGGGCTATTTTGCCCGTCAACTGTATGCCAACGGGCTATTTTTCCCACCGAAGGTGTGTCAACGGGCGTTTTTCCCCGAAGGTGCCTAGCGATCGTGGCAGCAGGTTGTTTTTCCCACCGAAGGTGCCTAGCATCTGTGTGAAGAGGTTATTTTACCCACTAAAGGTGTGTCAACAGGCAGTTTGTCCCACCGAAGGTGCATAACCACCATGCCAAGAGGCTGTTTTTCTCACCGAAGGGGCCTAGCGTCCGTGCCAATGGGCTGTTTTGCCCACCGAAGGTGTGCCAACGGGCTATTTTTCCCACTAAAGGTGCCTAGCATCTGTGTGAATAGGCTGTTTTATCCATCGAAGCTGTGTCAATGGGCAGTTTTCCCAACGAAGGTGCCTAGCAATCGTGCCAACAGGCTATTTTTCTCTCCAAAGGTGCCTAGCGTCTGTGTCAACGGGCTGTTTTGCCCACCAAAGGTGTGCCAACGGGTTGTTTTTCCCACTAAAGGTTCCTAGCCACTGTGGCAACGGGTTATTTTTCCCACTTAAGATGCCTAACATCTGTGCGAACTAGTTGTTTTACCTATCGAAGGTGTGTCAACGGGTAGTTTTTCCCACTGAAGGTGCCTATTGACCGTACCAATTGGCTGTTTTTTTCACCAAAGGGGCCTAGAGTCCGTCCCAACGGGCTGTTTTGCCCACCAAAGGTGTGCCAATGGGCTATTTTTCTGACAGAAGGTGCCTAGCATCTGTGTGAACTGGTTGTTTTACCCACCGAAGGTGTGTGAACAGGCAATTTTCCCACTGAAGGTGCCTAGTGAACATGCCAATGGGCTATTTTTCTCACCAAAGGTACCTAGGGT
>JAOQML010046358.1:0-10502 GCA_027568935.1 Erythroxylum urbanii
TCCAAAAATTTCTAATTCATCAATTCTAAGTTATTTTCATGCTTGATAATTTACTAAAATAAATCCTAGGAAAAATCAAGATCCAACAATTTGGTTATTTATGTTTGATTGATTGAAATGCATAATTTGCCTATGCATAAGTGAAAATCTGAAATGTGATTAAATATGCAACAATGTGATTATATGTTATGTGAAATGATGAGTTACATGAATTGAGTGAACCATCGATGTCTGTTACCTTATTGAGTTTGCAATACTTACCAAAATTGCAATGTTGTCTTTTCAGGACTGAGAGACGACTTTAGCTACTGAGAGGCTCTACCAGCCGTGTAAATTGTGATTGGCAAGAGAAGTCATGGCTTAAAGGTCGGTCAACTGGGATTTTTGGACAGACTGGTCAGATTGTACATATTTTCCTCATTCATGTAGTACTATTGTATTAGGTTTTGATTATGTACATTGTTAAAATTGTTGAAAGTAAGAATGTAGACAATCAGGTTTTTATGAAATGAAATGAGGAAATAGTGGGTTTTAAAATATTATGGTTTTCTTATGATGCTTTATAAGTGAATTATGATACCATACCATGTGAAGTGAATGTAGTAAGTGAATGTAGTATGCCCTTATCCTAGGTTATATGCTGGAATGACCTCCGGGCGTCCCGATGTATACCTTTCAGTAAGGGGGCACTACATTTAGATGGTATCAGAGCATGGTTGGCATCTATTGGGACATCTAAAATGTTAAGCATGAAATATCATGAGAAATGCAGAAAAAAATGATTAAAATTTATTGTTTGTTATAGGTCATCCGTTCTATGTGACCAAGTTGATCAACTAGTTGACCAAGGATCGGTAGGAGCCAATAGAGACTCCTCGGTACCTCGATCTGAGGAGATGCCTCTAAGAGTTCCTGAGAGAAGGGAGAAGAGGTATGATAGGCTGCGGAACCAGGGAGCTGTTGACTTCTATGGCAGCACAGACCCTGCTAAGGCCGAGGGATGGTTGGAGAGGACAAAGAGGGTATTTGATTAGATGGATTACGAGGCTGATGAGAGGTTCAATTATGCAGTGTCTTTCCTACAGAATCCAGCTTATCAGTGGTGGAAAACTGTTCCTAGCAGTACCACCAGGCCCTGCCAATTAAAGTGGGAAGATTTTCTAAGGGTCTTCAAGGAGAACTACATGCCCAAGATATACTTGGATAGGAAGATGTAAGAATTTTTGGGTTTGAAACAGGGTAGGATGTCAGTGGCTAAATATGAGATCCAATTTAATGAGCTGATGGGTTATGCTACTGCTTTGATCCCCAGAGAAGAAGACAAGTGTAGGAGGTTTGAGAATGGACCTAATATGGAGATCAGAACAAGGTTGGCACGGTCAGATCTGGGTACTTTCATTGAGTTGAGGGCTACTTCGATTAAAATTGAACAGATGATGAGAGAGAAACATGTTGAGACTGGGCAAGGGTCCAGAGGGAAGAGGTACAGTGAGAGTCAGGGCAATTCTGGCAGGAGTTTCAGTAAGCACCAAAATAGAGCCTTCAGATCATCAGGTGGATCTGAGCAATCAGGATCTGGGCAGAAGGGTAGATTTTCACAGACTGGCAGTGGAAGGGGTGCAGAACAGAACCAATTTCCAGTTTGTGAGCACTGTAAGAAGAGGTATGGTGGTGAGTGTTGGAGACTGACTGGAGTTTCCCTAAAATGCGGCTCCATGGACCACCAGATTAGAGATTGCCTTGCTACTTTGGGAGCTCAGTCTGCTGTTAGTGGGCGATCTGGGAGTAATACTACAGTCCAGCAAAGTAGAGGTGGTGGATCTAGACAGAGAGGCTGAGGTAGAGACAGAGGAAGAGCTGGGAGTTCTTTTGTGAGGACTGCGGGCGGGGTAATCGACCACAGTCCCAGGCCAAGGTCTATGCTATGACTAGGCAGGAAGCCCAAGACTCACCGATGTAGTTGCAGGTGCGCTTCTTGTTTATAACTTTGAGGCATTTGCACTACTAGATCCAGGATCCATACCTTCCTTTATCGCACCGCATTTGGCATATAGATTCTATTATGATAGGGAGTTGTTACAGTATAGGTTAGAGGTGAGTACACCAATAGGTAGTACTACAGTGATAAGAGAAGTTTGTAAGAGATGTCTGATTCGGATTGATCAAGGCAGACCTGATTGTATTACAGTTGAGGGAGATAGATGTGATCCTAGGCATGGATTGGCTCACTGCTCATAAGGCCATTATGAACTGCTACACTAAGGAAGTAGTGCTGGAATCTCCTGGTCAGCCGATAGCAGTTTTTAGAGGAGTTAGTCAGGCAGTGCCAGCCAGGATGATATCATTTATAAGTGCATTGAGATTGATGCAAGGAGGATGTGGGGCTTATCTGGCCCACGTTATTGATACTAAAGCCGAGCAGAGTGTACAAGACATTCCAGTGGTTAGGAAATTCCTATATGTATTTCCCGATAAGCTACCTGGTTTGCCATCAGATCAGGAAACATAATTCATAATTGATTTAGTTCTCGGTGCTGCTCCTATATCTATCCCTACATATAGGATGGCACCTGTGGAACTGAAGGAGTTAAAGGCTGAGCTTCAGGAGTTGCTAGAAAAGGGTTTTATTAGACCCAACGTTTCACCTTGGGGAGCTCCAGTACTGTTTGTGAAGAAGAAGGATGGGACTTTGAGGTTATGCATTGATTATAGGCAGTTGAATCGGGTAACAGTGAAGAATAAGTACCCACTGCCTAGAATTGATGATTTACTGGATCATCTTCAGGGAGCTCAGGTATTCGCTAAACTAGATTTGAGATCAGGGTACTATCAGTTGAAAATAGCTGAGGCTGATATACCTAGGACTGCATTCAAGAGTAGGTATAGGCACTATGAGTTCCTAGTGATGCCATTTGGGCTGACTAACGCCCCGACAACTTTTATAACCCTGATGAATAAGCTATTTCAGCCCTACTTGGATCGATTTGTAATTGTGTTCATTGATGATATCTTGGTGTATTCGAAGAGCAGAAAGGAGCATGTTAGACATCTGCGAGTTATTTTACAGATTATGAGAGAGAAGCAGCTGTATGCCAAATTCAGTAAGTGTGAATTTTGCCTAGATCAGGTTATGTTTCTGGGGCATATAGTGATTGGAGATGGCATACAGGTAGATCCAAAGAAGATTGAGGCAGTTATGAATTGGGAAGCTTCGAGGAATGTGTCAGAGATCTGAAGCTTCTTAGGATTGGCCAGGTATTGTCGGAGGCTTATCGAGGGGTTTCTCTGATTTCGGCCTCTCTAACAAAACTTCTGAGCAAGAATGTAGTGTTTAGATAGAATGAGGAGCGTCAGAAGAGCTTTAAGGAGCTTAAGCAATGGTTGACTATCGCACCAGTGTTGACTATTCCATCAGGGACTGGAGGATATATAGTGCATAGTGATGCGTCGTATCAAGGATTGGGATGTGTATTGATGCAGCATGGCAAGGTGATCGCCTATGCATTGAGACAATTAAGGTCTCGCGAGATCAATTATCTGGTACATGATTTAGAGCTAGCTGAAGTTATTTTTGCTCTAAAGATTTGGAGACATTACTTGTATGGAGAGACCTTCCAGATTTATACAGATTATAAGAGTTTGAGGTATCTGTTGGGTCAGAAAGAGTTGAATTTGAGGCAGAGGAGATTGATTGAGCTACTGAAAGACTATGATTGCACTGTTGAGTACCACCTGGGGAAAGCTAATGTGGTGGTAGATGCTTTGAGCCGAAAGTCTAATATCAGTGTAGCTCAGATTCAGTTATCAAGGTTACCCAATTTGATTCACTTGAGAGCTCTGAATGTGGAGTTGAATCTGGAACAAAATGAGGCCTTGATTGCTACTCTGAAACTTAGGCCGATGTTACATGATCGAATTAGAAGAGTAGAGAGGAAAGACCCCAACATGGAGAAGCTTATGGAAAAGGTAATGACGAATCCAGATTCTAAGTTTCAGTTGAGGGATGAGACTTTATGTATGTTTGATTGATTGAAATGCATAATTTGCCTATGCTTAAGTGAAAATGTGAAACGTGATCAAATATGCAACAATGTGATTATATATTATGTGAAATGATGTGTTTCATGAATTGAGTGAACCATCGATGATGGTTACCTCATTGAGTTCGCAAAACTCACTAAAATTGCAACGTTGTCTTTTAAGGACCGAGAGACGACTCTAGCTACTAAGAGACTCTACCAGTCGTGTAAATTGTGATTAGCAAGAGAAGTCATGGCTTAAAGGTCGATCAGCTGGGATTTTTGGACAAATTAGTTAGATAGTACATATTTTCCTCATTGATGTAGTACTATTGTATTAGGTTTTGATGATGTACATGTGGAAATTGTTGAAAGTCACAATGTAGACAATTGGGTTTTTATGAAATGAAATGAGGAAAAAGTGGGTTTTAAAATATTGTGGTTTTCTTATGATGCTTTATAAGTTAATTATGATACCATACCATGTGAAGTGAATGTAGTAAGTGAACATAGTGAGCCCTTATCCTAGGTTATGTGCCGAAATGACCTCCGAGCGTCTTGGTGTATCCCACTCGGTAAGGGGGCGCTACATTTATGCTATGATGTGCTGAATCTTTTTCTTGAGGATTAATGTAGCCATTTTAATCAACTATGCATAAATGGGTTATAGTTTTGTTGTATTATTAATTGCTATGGTTTCTAAGCTGAATGGATGTAATGGCATGACCAAACCCTGCATCATTTAGTGTTAAACAAAGGATCGAGAGAAGAAGTTTAATACAGAATAAGAAACTATGAATGCTTAGGTTAAGAACTAGAAATATATTAACTTAAGTGGTAATTAGTGGTCAGGTTTTCATAATTAATTCGGATGATAACTTGTTGAATATGAAATTTAGATTAGTTCATTATTCGAGTTAATTTAGAATCCAAATGTTAATTTTAGTAAGGCAACTATCCAATCATTCCCCTTAATTATGCATAGGTGATTAAATTAGTGAAATTAATTCTTAAGAGTCTTCCATTTAGATTAATCTATTTGTCTTTGCTTCCGGTTGAATCATTTACTTTTCATATTAATTTGTGATTTTCTTTTGAAGCCTTCACTTAACAATTGGGATAGAATGCTCAGGATTGCATTTATTTTTGTTTTTATTCAAAATTAATTTAAGGGAACCAATTTCACTTTTATGGGAGACGACCCTGGGTAATCACCAAAACTACCTCATATACTTGTGAGTAGAATGGCCTAGGTAATTTCTAGAACTTTTTAGGAAAAATATTTAGTAAGATGATGTGTTTCAGAGGAAGAAATGTTGGATATATTAGCATGGTGCCATGAAGCTCAATATTTTGGCCATTATGGAGCAAATAAAACAACAACTTGAGTACTCGTGTGCGGATTTTATTAGCCACATTTGTTTAAGGATGCTCAAGCTTTCGTGGCACAGTGTGATGGCTATTAAAGAGTAAGAAAAATCTCTAAGAGAGATGAGATGCCTTTATCCATCATTTTAAAAGTCAAAGTTTTCTTTGTATGGTACTTTGACTTTATGGGTCCTTTCCCATCCTCCATGCATAACATATATATTATAGTGGGGATGGATTACATATCTTGATGGGCTAAAGTTGTGGCATCTCCAACCAATGATAGGAAGTTTGTACAAAAATTTATCAAATGGTTATTGAAGTTGTTTGGAGTGCCAATAACTATAATAAGTGTTAGGGAAATATATTTTTATAACAGATCTTTTGATGCCCTCTTAAAAAGATACGGAGTCCACCATCACATTGCTACTCCTTATCACCCGCAAACAAGTAGACAAGTGGAAGTCGTTAACTGATAGCTTAAACGAATTTTTGAGAAGACTGTGGATAGCTTAAAGAAAGACTGGGTATTAAAGCTAGATGAAGCCTTATTGGCTTATAGGACTGCTTTTAAAACACCGATCGAAATTAATCCCTTTAGGTTTATATATGGTAAAGCTTGTCATTTGTCTGTGGAGCTAGAGCATCGAGCATATTTGGTAATGAGAGCTTTAAAATTTGATTAGAAGCAAGCGGGTGAAAAACTAGTTCTGCAACTTAATGAACTTGAAGAGTTTCGCTACAATGTGTATGAAAATGCCAAACTTTACAAGGAGAAGGTGAAGAGATGGCATGACTATCATCTTAAGTAGAAGTAATTCAAGGTTGGAGATGCAGTTTGGTTGTATAATTTGAGGCTGAGGTTGTTTCTCGAAAAGCTGAAATTGTGATGTAGTGGACTTTTTATGATCACTCAAGTTTTCAACCATAAAGCACTTGAATGCGAAAATGCAAACCAGGAAACTTTTAAGGTGAATCGGCATCACTATAAAATGTACCTAAGCTGAGTGATCCTAAAGGAAAAAGAAGTAATCTCTTTCCTTTCAAAAAATTGAAAATGCTTTCAGGGATGCAAGGTCAAGCTAATGACCATAACTTAGTACGTTTAATAGTTAAATTTATTTTAAAATTTGAATGTTTTTAATCACTTGAAATGTTTTGGATTGCTAACTCTTTTATTTCCTCTAAATTAATTACAAGATAGGGCAGCAATCGTGGGTGCCAATTGCATTTGGTCTCTAGCACCATCATCTTCGCCACCTCAATCGCCATGACAAGTTTTTATGCCTTAATGCTTATGTTTTCATTTATGTCTTTATTTTTTTCTTATGTTTTTGTATGAATTTATTTTGATTCCCCTATTGTATGTTATTTGTTTTTCTCACATTGAGGAAAATATGTTGTCCAAGTATGAGTAAGGTTATGTTATGTGCATTATATGTTTTATTTTGATTGTGAATTTTGCATATTATATGTAGTTTTGTTTAGGTACGCATGATGTTACTTGTGTTAATGTTTCAATGGCTAGGACTTAACGGAATCGATTTAGCTTTGAACATAGTCTTTTAGGCTACTAAGATTTATTAACTTATGGAATTAATGTTTGACGGTGGTTTGGTTGTATGTAAGTTTTAATTATTAAACCTCGATAATTCGTAAACATACTGTTCGTTAACGTAGTACCAAAGGTGTCGATCCTATAAGAAGTGAGTTAATTTAATACTAAATTCTAAGGCCAAAAACAACAACAGAAATTCTAGTTGCGCAAAACTAATATGAGCATTTAATTCAATCAATCAAATTATAAATAAAACACGAATATACTAGTTATTAAGCAATTGGCACATATCCAAGAGTCAACTAAAAGAAATTACTAATTGAGAGAAAGGGAATTTTACCTATCCATAATGCTAATTTAACTGATTATGAACTATTTGATTGTTGGTTCTAAACTATATAGGGTTGATTACTCTATCTCGAGTTATAACCATTAACTCTAAATCATAAGCCTTAATCAAATTATGGAGGTTGCAATCTCTTAATTCACAACCTATCCAAAACCCTAATTAGTTCTAAAGTTCTCTAATAAAATATCAGAAACCTATGCAAGATCTCTTCTCGCATAATTTCTCGATTTGATTCAATTCTTGTTTCTATTATATCACCTAACTCTTGTTAGTCCAATTTAATCCTTTTTCATTTTAATTCACCCCTTATTTTATTATCAAATTATGCAATCGCATAATCAAACCACAATAATATCCAATAAACACATAAACAACTAGATTTTCATTAATTCAAGAATAAAATTTCGAAGGTGACTTTAGAACATCCTCAACATTCTAGATCCTACCATCAATTGTTCAATCCAATTTTATACAATAATAAAATAGAAAATACAATCTAAATGGATGATTGGAGGTAGTAATGTCTGTAAACCTCTTAATCCAGGAACTTCCTTCTTCTCTTCCTTTATCTCTCGATGATTTCACTCTAGGGTTTCTTAAAGTGGCTGGTGTAAAAGCTCTTTCTCTTCCTTTTGTTGTTCTTTTTATATCCTCTTGTGTTTTAGGTAACCTTAGGGTTTTTCCAAAGTTCGAAAGGTCTAAAATATGCCTCGAAACTTGACATTCATGAGTGTCTGTGTGTCTGCCTGATGTAGGCAATAACCATGGCCCTGCAGGCCATGATCGTGGGCTATTCCCTAAGCTTCTATTGCAATCATGGCATTTCCATATTTGGTCCATGTTCGTGAGCTATTGTTTCGACTCTAATGTCTCCGAAACTCCTTCATTCTTCAATGTTGACCCAGAAACATTAGCAAACACATCAAGGTACCTCAAAAACATAATGTTTAAGCTCAAAGACTTATATTAACCCATAAAACACATCAAACATAAATAATTAACAAACTAACACAATTCTAACCTAAACACGTGCTAAATGATTGAATTAGTAGCTAAACACATATTGAACTATACCTTAAAGCATGATAAAATTTACACTTATCAAGATCCCCACACTTAAACGTTTGCTTATCCTTAAGCAAACAAAACAAAAATAACACAAAATTACAAAGCACAAAATGCAAGAACGAGGCAATGGCTTCAACTTCATAAAATAAGTTTAACTTTAAACACAATCATTCAAGCTATTCTAAATCATTAACACACAAAATCTACTTATAGAAGCTCTGGATTAAATATATATATTAACCATAACTTATATGTCAAGTTTATTCCAATTATACACACACACTAATAATTGTTTGGTCATTCAAACTTTGTAATTAATCCTAAGAACATTTTCATGAAAAGTCAAGCTACTTAAAAGTTTGATAGGTTTTGTTAAAAATTATTTTTTATTTTTTAAAATTTTTTTAATTTGTTTATTACTTTTTGTGGACATAGACTTAGTATTTTTACACAGAGGCAAACATTGGTGATCAATGTCGATCCGATTACTTAACTAAGTCATATTTTTATTAAGCTGCTTAGTTGGAGTGTCATTACAACCTTTTGACGTGAAGGCACACATTTATGATGCGTGTCGATCTGGTTACTCGACTACATCACATTCTCAACTAGCTACTTGCTCTATTCATAACCCGAAGGCCAATGGAATAGTTATTTATGTAAAATTTACAAAAAAACTTTTTTTATGCCTACCTTGTTGTTTTAGCTACTCGTTTTCATTAAAAAATACTAGCAAAGCTATTTAGTCGAAAGACCTAAAATTATAAATGAATGTGACAATTTAAAACATGTCAAACTAACACTAAATCCTAATTAACCTGAATATTTAGCCAAAGAACCCAGATTACTAATTTCACGAGCTAATGACTCTTTATAGATAAATAGATTATGATCAAAATTAAGTCGATTTCATTCCATCTAAGCCGTTGAAACATTCACACAATTCACAATATGTAAACTAAACAAACTATCATACAATATGCAGGATTAACACTTAAAGAAAAACACACAACCCTCCCCACACTTGAACAACACCTTGTCTTTAATATGAGGAGGATACATAGTAACACAAAAGGGGGAATGAAACAATATGCGAAAGGCAAAAGAAAAAAATACTAACAAAAATGAAAAGAAAAGTGTTAAAACATGAAACCATCATGGTGACTGAGGAGGGGATGTGTCAGAGGAGGAGACCAAATGCGTTTGATGCGGAGCTAACTTTCCTATTTTATAATTGATTCATAGAGAGTAATAGAATTAATAGGGAAATGCATTTCGAATCATTGGCATTTATTTATGGAAATGAAACAACTTTAATTGCATAACAATTTAAATCTACCCCAAACATGCTAATTTATGGTCATTAGGTTGACCTTGTATCATTGGAAACTCAGCTAGGATTAATTATAAGTGACTTCCTTCCACTATTTTCATTCAACATCAATTTTGTAACCTGTAAGTAAGCTACAAATTACGAAATGATCAGGAGGACAGTGTTGATAAAGTTGAGAAAAAAATTAATTTCAATAATGTCCTTTTCACTAATAAACTATCAATAAAATAGGGAATAACAAAGCTCCCTGAATTTTTTATTAAGTCTAGTAGTTTGTTTGGCAAAAAAGTGAGTTGCTCTTGTTCTTACATAGTCACTTCCTTTTCTTGTTATTCTTTTTCTTATAGATACTTTCATAGCTTCTTCAAACTCGATGTTTTTTTTCATCTGTGTCTTCTTCCTCATGATCTGTTGAAAATTCAACATCATCAACTCTTACGAATGGTATTCTTCGTAGGTAAGGAGGAGAAGGAACATAGGGACGGTCCTCATTCTTTTCTTCATCTTTTTTTCGCTTCTCTTGATCTTCTGCATACTGGATTTGAACTGGTCTATTTATTGCTTCTCCTAGCTCTTTCCTACTCCTAAGTGTGATAACCTTAACTTGCTCTCTTGGATATACTTCCGTGATTCTCAAAAGAATTTCCACACCTTTTCTAGATAACATTAGGAAGAGGCATTAGTCCTTGTTACTTGGTCAATTTGTCCTTTTACCCTCTTCTAGGCCTCATGTAACACCCCATTACCCTCGGATACGCATCGGGACGCCCGTAGGTCATTCCGACACATAACCTAAGATAATGGAAC
>JAOQML010046419.1:0-10498 GCA_027568935.1 Erythroxylum urbanii
CTATAAAATTTTTATTTCATAAATAATGGTTAAATAATTATCAATAAAATTTTAAAGTTTAAATTAATTATAAAAATAAATTCAATTTTATTAGTCATATTTATTATTAGTATTTAATATTAAAGATTATATATTATATACTAGTTAATAATAAAATTATATTTAAAATGTGAGCGAGAATTAATTTTTATGATTTTATAAGTTATAAAATAAAAATAAATAAAATTTTTTTAATTAAATAAAATTTTAATAGATTTAAAAATAAAAATAAAAGTGGAATAAACCTCAAAACTACTAATTGTATCTCACTAAGCTGTGGGTTTTTTATGGTCCTTTCTGATCTATGGACTAAACCAAGGTGCAGCATTGATTATGTTTCATAAGCCCATAACTCTGTTTCTAGTTGGACCGTAACTAATAGCAGTTTCCTTGGCTTCTTCCATTTTCCTTCTTCTCAACAATGGAACCCTCAAACCCACTCTTATCTCTTGCCTCCTTTATCCACCAACACTGTTGTCGTCTCGGTGCCGACCTTGCTACTCGGATCGGCGACGCCACCAGAACTCTCTCCGTTAACCTTTCGCCGCCTCCACTTGCCACCACTGGACGACCTCCACTCTTCGCCTCTGTCTCGCATTCGAAGAACTCCGCCTCTATCAACTCCGACCACGTGGCGAAAAGTCTAGTAGGGACTTCTGTTTACACTGTGAGCAACACAAACAACGAGTTCGTTCTCATCTCTGATCCTGATGGCGCCAAGTCCATTGGTTTGCTTTGCTTTCGTCAAGAAGACGCTGACGCGTTTTTGGCTCAGGTATGTGCTTTTTCTACTTGCGTCTATGTTTGTTTTTGTTTTAACGGTTTCTAATTTCGTTTCAGCTCTGATTATTCTTTTTCTGTCGTTTCCTTTACAGGCTCGGTTAAGGAGACGAGAACTGCGAAGTGAGGCTAAGGTTGTGCCTATTACTCTTGATCAGGTAGCTATGCCTTGGCTTTATTGAAATCTTAAATTATAGCTACAGTTCTAAAGAAATACAATCATATGCTTGAAAGTCATAAACTGTAATTCAGTTACTAGCTCAGAAATTAGTTTCAGTCTTCTGTTTAGAAGCGCATAGTCGAACTATAGTGTTGAACAAGTTTATAAAATTGTGGTGGTATTTAATGAATTCAAAATGTTTAATTTGTACACTTTGAGTGGAGACATGGAGTTGATTACTAGAATGTTTTGATTTGTACTGAGCCACGCATGCTCTTTCTAGTCCGAGGCTTTGCTTTTTCACTTTTGTTAACTTGGTCCAGTTAGATATTTAACCCAACTGTCGGAAGATTTCGTGAGTTGCTTGCCTTATGACAAGTGTTGAGTTGCTGTACTTGCTCAAGTCTTCTGTTGACTTTTTAGGTATACATGTTGAAGGTTGAAGGGATTGCATTCCGGTTTTTACCTGATCCAGTTCAAGTAAAGAATGCGTTAGAGGTTTGTATTTACAATGTAGTTGTTAAACATGGTCATCATGATTTTGCACTTAGAAACAAATGCTTGGAAAGCACTCCTGCAGTATGCCTAATTTTTGGTTGGGAGGAATTAAGAAAATATATTGGATCACTTCTTTGTTTATTGGAATGAGTAGAGCAATTTGGTGGACTTATATTTTAGATTTCTAATGGTCTTTCATGTGGAATTTGATTTTTATTCTCCTAATTTCTGTCGAGTATTAGATAATGGCAATTTGAGTCATTAGTATAGTCTCTTATGCTAGTTTAAAGTAAATTAATGAAGCCTCGCTCAGCTTTTTGCATTTAACTTATTCATTCATATAGCACGTATCCTTTGTGTTCTTGGGATTCTTCTTTGATTTTTGAAAAGGAAAACAAGGTCTTCCATCATGTAGGAGTAAAACTGTGCCCATGGAATCTATTTTGCATGTTGAATACTTTATAGTTGAAGGTCTTTCACGAAACACACTGAATTCTCCATGCTACTTATTTATGTTTCTTTTCAACTCTGCTAGCAATTTCCGTGTTCCAGTCGTGAAATAATTCATATGCAAAGACGCTTATTGGATTCTTAACCTAGTTAGACATTTTTGTGGTTCAGCTGAAGGCAGTAGATCTTAAGACTGGGTTTGATGGAGTCCCTGTTTTTCAGGTATGACATATGGGTTGATGAAAATATTTGCTACTCTTGAAAGTACAAACATGCTTTCCTTGTGAAGTCGCGTAAGATCCAAATATGCTTTACCATTTTATTGCAAGTGTTAAAGCCTCTTGGTAGATCATACCCATGCTGTATGAGTTCGAATCGTTTGGTAGTTCACTCTAACTAATCGACATATGCTAAAATCTCAGCCATCCCATGGCTTTTTGTATTTGCTAAGAAATAATTCTAGTCCAAGAGGCTTTGATTATCTGAAACAAATGTTATTGAAACATTTGATTTCGATTTCATCAAAACAGAATAGAAGGAGGCTAAAGTTTATGATCTTTCCCATCTCATGCATGTAGATCAATGAATATTTTTGGGTGTCTGTTGGTTGTTGCTTACTGTTATTATCTTCTCACGAGCTATATTTGTATCTGCAGTCAGAACTTCTGGTTGTGAAGAGGAAAAATAAGCGTTACTTGCCAATATATTTCCAAAAGGTATGTTGTGTACATTTGCAGTCATGGGCATTTAATCGGACTCAACTATGAAGGATTTGGCCATTGTTTGATTTTTCTTATCTAGGAAGACATAGAGAAAGAACTTTCAAAGGTTTCGAGGGCATCAAGAGGAGCAGGACTTTCGCAACACATTATGGTATTGATCAGGCTTGCTCTTCTCAATAAGCTCATTAATTGACTATGACTCGGCTATATTTGATTCAATTTGTCTGGAATAGGTGGGAAGCTTGGAGGATGTTTTGAAGAAAATGGAGGTAACAGAACAAAGTATTGGGTTGATATCCTTTTCAGGTTAAAATAAGAATGGATTTTGATTCTTATATTTGGCATGATTAGATGAATGAGAAGAACTCTGGATGGGAAGATCTGATTTTCATTCCACCTGGTAAAAGCCATTCGCAACACATTCAGGAGGTGACAAAGTCGTAGTTTAATGGATGCATTACTTTCGATGACGACGTGTGCACGAGTGCATGGACATAAGAATGTCTTAGGGCTCACAATGCCTGCAAATTTTGCCGGATGTGGCTGGAGTATTATTCAAAAAGAAACAAAGGTGACATTCTGCATTCAGAGAAGAAAAGAAAATCAAATACGAAAATTGACTTTCTGATCCTGTAAGACAGGTCAGTTAAAAGAGCATTACTGAATAGTTACTGTGATCAAATTCACTTCATGTACAGCTCGCGATTTTGAGTCAAATCTAAATTAAGGGACTTTGTTTATGACTTGTTACTCTGTGAAATGGAAGTGTCATATGCAGTGAATACAACCAGAACCCACTTGGACCAGCATCTTTAAACTTGATCATGGATCAACAGTGTGGTGATCCTACATCGAGTACGTCATGGGTGCATGTTTATTTTCTGTTGCTTACAGACGTTCTTATTGCGGTCTTTTAAATTGGATGCTATTGATTTAGGTGTGTTTGGTACTCTGTCCAATGAAAAATGTTAGAACTTTTAGAAGTTACGTTTCTATGATTTTGGTATTTCGATATGCATTATCCATAAATACATTTGTAATTAAAAAAATTCACAAGTTACCTAACTCTGCTGAATATGGCATTTTTATCGGTTTTTCAAAGTAAACCTTTTATTCAACTATAATTACAGATAATCACAATATTCTTGATAAGGTCCCAAGTTCTCATTTCATCACCTAACTCACAGTCAATATGCAGGTAAGCTGTAGAAGATTCACACTGTTTTAAGTTGCATGGTTTCACAAGGTCTGAAATTTGGGAGATGTCATTTGTATTCTTGTCCCTTTCGTCAATGGTTGATCATTTAGTTTCAAAGCAGACAAATAAAACCCAGCAAGTAGAACCTAACAAATTGCCTGTTTGCTGACAAACCACCCGAGCAGGTTGTCTTCAACAACTAATAAACAAAAGAAATAGAAGAGGAATTAGAGGAAACCATTCATGTCTGCCTTTTGAGAATATTTAACAAGCCCCACATTTCTCTACTGACATAGCCCACTTCACCTAGAAATGGTTCCAATTATTGGTAAGTTGACAAATGGTGAAACCGCGATAGTTTACCACAGTACTAAAAAGCATGCTCTGGAACATGATTTGATGAGTTGTGAAATTTTCTGATGTCTGACCTAAACCCCTTTCGCATCTCATTAAATTGATTCATTTGAAGTAAACATCGAAAGCACATATACAATGGAAACTTGTGTTTTATCGGACAAAAATGACATTTAGGACGTTGACATGGCAACCAAAATGTTTGTTGGCCGACCTGCTTAGCTGCTAACTCTTAAGATTCCTACCCCACACACCTAAGCTCCATACATTGTCAATTTACCTGCTTACCCCTAAATCTTTATCTAATTTTGGTATGATCCCATTTTTAATCCACAATTGTGCCTCACATCCTGATAATAATTTGTCAAATGAATCCAAAAGTTATTTTCAAATGAGATTTGACAGGTGAAAGTTTGGACGTAAAATTTTTTGTTGGTGGAACAGTTTTCCATATATCCGAAAGGGTCTTCCCCAGATCACTCGAGCGAAACAAAAACTCATATGTATTTGTAATATATCTCAACAAAAATCATTCAAATGAAAATCAATTCAGATATTAGTAGACCAATTCCAATTATATGTGAGGACTAATTGGTAATTTTGAGGGGAAAAATCTAGAAACTTTGTCACCGTTAGCATAGAAAAGAAGCAAAAGGCTTATTTAGATGCCGCCGTTTTAGTCTTGAAGCACAATAAATGACACATGGAGCTTCATGGCTGGTCTTAAATCCTTTTTAAGTTTAATTAAGCCGTCTCCATTCCTCTAACTACTCTAGCTTGGTCACTCCTAAAAATGATAAACACCAAGATTAATTGTACTAAATGTTATTGAAAAGCTGAAACTAGAGTAGGTGGATAGGATATATATACAAAGACCTCCGTTTGAGCTTCACCAGTTAGCGCTTAGAAAAGATGATGGAGGGACTTGGCCTTCAAAAGATTGTGAAGGTTGCACCTTCGAAGTCTTTGGTCATTAGGATCAATTTGGTCTTCCTTGCATTTTTCCTTGTCATTTATGCTTCTCTTCTTCTACGTCCATCTTCTTCAGTCTATTTCGAAAATGCAGCGTCGCTTGTTAGGTGTTCATTGCGCGAGTGCCATCACAAGGTAAGGTGAGCTTATAATGTATTAGTCAATTATGTACACATTAGTGTGTTGTGTTCTAACAATTTGACAAGAATTTAGTTTAAGTAACGTGTTTTTTGATTACCCTTCTGCTAAAGTTGAAATTTTTGTAGGCTGAAAGTCCGGTGAAAATGAAGGCAGTACTCTTGGAGGAGAGTAAAGTACATGTTTCGAAAGGGAGGAGTGTTAATATGACTCAGATTGAGGTACCAAGCTTCATGGCTGATATGGGAAAAGGATTGAGGATTGGCATGATTAACATGGACGACCATGAAGATGTTAGTGATTGGAAAGTTAACGGAGAAACTGTGCCAGTTCACTTTGACCGAGTATCAGAACAATTCAAGTGGGAAGATTTGTTTCCTGAATGGATCGACGAGGAAGAAGAAAGCGATGTACCGTCGTGTCCTGAGCTGCCAATGCCTGAATTCAAGGACTACGATGACATGGACGTGATAGTGGCAAAATTGCCATGCAAGTACCCAGAAAAAGGGTGGAATAGAGAAGTGTTAAGGCTTCAAGTTCACCTTATAGTTGCAAATATGGCAGTGAAAAAGGGGAGGAGAGATTGGAAGCGGAGGACCAAAGTTGTGATGTGGAGTAAGTGCAGGCCAATGATGGAGTTGTTTAGATGCGATGATTTGGCGAGACAGGAAGGTGATTGGTGGTTGTTTGAGCCGGAAATCGCAAGATTGGAACAAAAAGTTACATTGCCTATTGGATCTTGCAAGCCGTCTTTGCCTTTGTGGTCACAAGGTACGTAATGAACTTCATAACAATCTCTCCATTCTACTTTTCCACAAACATTAAAACGCGCCAGGTAGGGGTCGAACCTACGACTTTCTGCTTAGGAAACAGACGCTCTATCCACTGAGCTACAGGCGCTTAGTACTCTCTAATTAAAGAATAACTTAAAGAATAACATGTTCTATTTATCTATTTGTCTTTCGTTGGAAAAAAAAAAAACTCATCTCTAACACATTGAACAGGTAGTCCAAGGGAATAAGCTAAAATTGCTCAACGAAAATTGAAATGTTCAACATAATCGTTTTTAATTGGTAAACCATTTAGGTTGCATAGACTGATCAACAACTTCGAAGAAAAATTGAATGCTTGGTGACGAAGCTAAGATGGTGGGTAGGCTTAGTTGTGATGAATAGAATATGGAGGTACCACATTGTACTACTTCCTCAATTTCATATTTATATTAGTTAAGATGAATTAATCAATTAGATAGTAGATGACGAGTGGATGGTGCCAACATTGGATTCCTGAAAGCTCCATTCCATCTCAGGCATCATATAAGGAGAAAACTTATGCTATCTAAATTAGTTAAGAGTAAGATTATGTAATATTGAATTCTTTTATATTTTATATATTTAAAATTAAACATCATTTTTTTAAATTGGTTGTTGTTGTGATGGTCGTATAATACTGAAATTGATAATGCTGCAGTAACTAAACATCATTTTTTTAGTTAATTCTTTGACTATCATAAAGGGTGACCTCACTTGTTTTATTCTTTTCTAAAATTATTAGATGAAGGGTTCAATTTCTTTGAATTATGAAAATTCCAGCAGAAAAATTCTAACACACATTCATTTTTTTCTTGCCTTGTTCTATTCTGTATTAATGTTTTCCTTCATCTAATGTAGGAGCTATAAAACGAAATGGAAGCTGACCCCTTTAGTTTGACTTTAATTTGCAGGGATTAACGAAGTGAACGATCTCTCAAAATTCCAAAGCCCAACAAGAGCACCTAAACGAGAAGCTTATGTCACAGTTCTCCACTCTTCAGAGTCCTACGTTTGTGGTGCCGTAGCACTTGGACAAAGCCTCCTTCAAACAGGAACAAAGCGTGACCTTGTTCTTCTCATAGATAAGTCCATCTCACAACCTAAAAGAGATGCTCTTGTTGCAGCTGGTTGGAAGATAAGACTCATTACAAGAATTCGGAACCCCAGAGCCGAAAAATATTCCTACAACGAGTACAACTACAGCAAGTTCAGGCTCTGGCAACTCACCGACTACGATAAGATCATCTTCATCGACTCAGACATCTTGGTCTTACGTAACCTTGACCTGCTTTTTCATTTCCCTCAAATGTCAGCCACTGGCAACGATATATGGATCTTCAACTCTGGGATCATGATCATTGAGCCCTCAAACTGCACTTTCAAGTTTCTGATGGACCGACGCAAGGACATTATCTCTTATAATGGTGGTGATCAGGGTTTTCTTAATGAAGTTTTCGTGTGGTGGCATAGGTTACCTAGAAGAATAAACTTTCTGAAGAATTTCTGGGCTAACACTACCACAGAAGCTAGCTTCAAGAACGAATTATTCGGAGCTGACCCTCCAAAACTTTATGCAATACATTTTCTTGGATTAAAACCTTGGCATTGTTATAGAGATTACGATTGTAATTGGAATATAGGGGACCAACGTGTTTATGCGAGCGATGTAGCTCATGGAAGGTGGTGGAAGTTTCATGACTCCATGGATGAAAAGTTGCACAACTTTTGTGGGTTAACGAAGCGAAGAAAGCTTGAATTGGATTATGATAGGAAGTTGGCTAGAAATATGAGTTTCAGTGATGAACATTGGAAAATAAAAATCACAGATCCAAGGCGGAGTCATGCAGTTTGATTAATTATTGGTTGTTTGTAAAAGATTTCCAATTATTTTCTTTTCTTTTTGTTCTTGGAACTTTTTGTATTTGAATAGAAAGATACACACGTTCTCATATTTATTAATTTGTGTAGTTACAAAGAAATGGAAAAAGGAAAAACGGAATCATTTCTTCGCAAAACATTTGCTTATTTCCAATTAATACAGAAAATTATAACTTCTAAAAGCATATGTAAAGCATAAAATTATCGAGAACAAATGTCTACGTAGAATAGGCATGTATAATCTTCTATTACCTTATCTTCCTGATGAAATTAAACCTTTTGCTCCAGTCTCTTAATATCTTCATGAGCCTTGACATTAGAATTCTGGCCTGGTTCGCCCAGCCAGACTTGACCCGGTCTATTTTTAGCCCGAGTTTCGTTGGTTATGGGCGGACAAAATGGTGTCGTTTTGTTTTTGTATTTTTTAAATTAAAAAATATAGACGGGCTAGAATTGGCCCGGCCCACCGAGTCTCGAGCCGACCACGGGCCCGGCCGCGGGCCGACCCATCTCGACCAGCAGCGATCTCTCGGTCCGACCCAGCCCGGCCTATTGATATCCTTACTTAACATCACTAATAGATTCCTCAAAGATACTTGAAATTTTCAATATTATCATTAGAAACTTAATAGAATACCAAAATTTAAAAAATTGTATTACCTATATATATATATATATATAAAGAATTTATTTAACATTTTTCTGTATTATATACTAGACTATTGTTCTTTCATTCATTGGAAAGTAAAGGTATTCTGACTATTGACCACCTTTATCATATGTACTAACAAATAAGCTAACTTGAATGTGGAACCATCTCTTTATTAATACGATATTATGGCAATTGCCCTTTCCAGTTAAGACTGAAATTTGAGTAATGCGAGGAACGAACTTTTCATCTAACAGTAGTAAAATTACCTGTCGAATTCAGGAGAATGAAATAATGTGAAAAACAAGACTTGTATACATCGACGACCAGAACTTCAAAGTTAAGAATAATTGAAACGAAAGTTCATGGGCAGGTAAGAAATTGAAGTCTGTTGCTAATTAGGTTAACATTCTCTTTTGCTTAAGTTCTCATTGAAGCTTCAGGTAAATTGAAGAAAGCTGACTGTAAAGGATAAACAATAACCAAATTTGTATTAATTACTTTCTTGAATAACGAATAATATTAGGTTAAGTTGTGCTTTTGGTCATTGTCACATATGGGGTCCAAAGAAACAGTGGAGGAGGCGTTTAGTTTGGCAAATCTTATTTAGGTGTACCTACTATATATCAAACCTAATCATCAGGAATTTCACTGCATTAAGAAAATGATACATGTTGGTATACAGCACAGGAATGAATTAGTGTTAGCTATAAGGTAAAGATCAATAAATCAAGGGCTAATAGATTCTGAAATCTCAGATTAGTTAAGGAAGGAACTGCATTTTCTAGAGTAGGTATAAGATTTGGATGGGTTATATATCTTGACTTCAGTGTATGTTTCTTGTAGAGACAAAGTAAGCCGGTTAGTCATTATGTATAATCTTCCTTAATAATTTACATATATTGATCATTGTGTCAATAGTTTCTCGAGAAAGTAGTGTTAGGATTTGGTAAGCCTTTCTTTTGAGAGTGATGAAGGCAACATCCATAAACCAAGCTAAATGCTGTGCAAAGCAAAGAATGGGTCCAAGTCACAAATGATTGATCAACGAAGTACGCATAACATAAGGAGAATACAAAATAGTACTTAATAAGAACTAAATTCGGAACTCTACCTATTTTTTTAATTTAAATATTTTATTTTATTTAAATTAATATAATTATGATTTCAGTAATACAAGTATGATAACATTTTACATTACAAGAAAATCATGAATTAGCGATGGAAATTTTCCGACGGACAAAAAAATATAGCTATTTACCGACGAAAAACAACAATCCGTCGGTACATACGTTGTACTGTTTATATATAGCGACGGAAATATATTACCGTCGGCAATATTGGACGGAATGAATTTCGCGCAAAATCTCCAATGACATATAGCGACGACACAACCTTTACTGTCGGCAAAAATTGTGGGAATGCTTCCTGCAATTTAATTGCTTCGAACGTGTACAGACGAAACATATTATGTTGGTAAGTTATGCTCAGTGCTTGCTATTCACTGACGAAATATCGTCCGTCAGTAAACTTAATTTCAAGTTTAACGACGACATAACCATGACCGTCGGTAATAATTGCAGGAATGCTTCCCGTAATTAACTAGCTTCGGACATTTATCGACGGAATAGGTACCGTCGGTAAATGTGGTTCAGCTTCTGTTATATACCGACATAATGTATTCTATCGGTATACATTAAATTAAATTTACCGACGAAAATTTGATTCCGTCGCAAAATGTAGCGGCAACAAGATGCGGTGAAATAAGTAAATGTCAACTAGTTAATAAATAAAATGACATCGTTTGGTTCATCGTCTTTAACACTGTACCTGTCTAACCACTCGAAT
>JAOQML010046444.1:0-24948 GCA_027568935.1 Erythroxylum urbanii
ATATTCTTCTAATAAGAAAGAAAAGTTTTCTTTTCGAGATTTTATATTAAAAAGGAGGATACACCATTCAACCCCCCCCCCTCCTATGTATCTAGTCTCTTAAACTTAAAGTCTTTCCTAATGTGTGATTTACTTCAGAAACAAGGATAAGGAGCTAGGGACTCTTTAGAACTATAATATATTATCCATGCTCTTGTCTAGGTTTTCCTTAAAAACCAAGATCTCTACTATTTTTTATTCCCGATGAAGAGATTACCTACCTTAGGCAGATCATCAACCTCTATATAAAAAACAAACTGTTTAAATTGTTTACAAAGAAGTCTTGATTAGTGTATGCCTTCAGCTTTATTAGAATTAAATATTACATTAAATTCCTCTAAATCTAGCCAGGGGGCTTTGATGCTAGCAGCTAATTCCCTTCGTCTATGCCATAGATTTTTCCTTAAAAAGTTGTGATTCTATGCATATACCATGGAAATGTAAGCTACTAGTTGCTCTTATCTATACCTAATTTTCATATGATTAGTAGAGTTTGGCAGTGAAAGTTCAACATTTCAACCTTCTCTTCGTCTTACAACATGAGTATACTCTCATCAAAATGAAAGATATAATTATCAATCATACTTCAGTTTTTAGAAAATAGTCACAGGATATCGCAATTTTCTTTTTTGATTTTAGATTCCAAAATATTAAAAAGTAAAAACTTATTCTCATAAATTAGGTCTTTCAAAATTAACTGTTTGGTAAAGGAACTGAGACCTATTATGTTCCAAGTAAGAATGGAATTATTAGAAGGTAAGGGGAGAGTTACCTTTCCTCCTATTAGACTTCCTTTTTATGAAGGTACTGCCACTTGTTACAAAAGATGCAACTTCACTATTACATTTAGGTTTTCTTTTGTTTATAACTCCCTGCCTTCTATTTTTTTTAATTTTTAAATTGAATTAATAAATAAGAGTTAAGATACAATAGGTTTGATAATAATTAACTATTACAAAGTAAAATGATCATAACATCACAAATTAGCTAAATTTGACAAAATGGAAGAACTATCCAATTCTCCATGCTATTTTTCTTTCTAAGCTAATGTGAGAGTCATTTCTTAGAGCAATGATGTGGTTTATGATCTTTTTGAATAACATCAGAAAAATAGTCTCTTTGGTAGAAGTGGAGTTTCCAAAAGTCCTATTGTTTCTCTCTTCCTAAATAATTGCAACAAGGAAAGTAAAGGCTACCTTGTAGATCTATAAATCTCTTTAATGCTTCAATTACAACTTTACACTCCAATTAATGATTTCTGACCATGAGTTAGGAGGTTGACACAATTGACATAGCTAAATTATAAGGTTCTAGATATATTGTTGAAATGACATTCGAAGTATAAATGGTCAATATTTGCAATAGAGGATTTATATAAACAACACTAGTTAGTTAAGTATATGTAATGAGCTATCCTGTTCAAAGTTTTCAACTTGTTCCTAATTGCCAGCAATGTAATGAATAAGTTGAGGGGTGAATTGTGATTGAACAGATCAGTTTACAGTAGGAACTTGGAGGTTGTAGTTTCTAAACAAATTCTAGCATGATGAATTAGTAAATGTTCCTAAACACATACGCAATCATTTAATCTTATCCTATATAGAGGAATTAAAAAAACGAAAGAAAAGTAGCCACTGCAAATGAATTATTTAATAAAGAGCCAAAAGATTCAATGCATATGTAAGTTTGAAATTAATGTGTAGAGTAACAATAAAGAAGTTGGAGTCCAAGATTGAGGAAACAGATCTAAAAGGAGTCTAAGGATCATGCTAGAACTAGGTGGATTTGCCATCATAAATTGTGTGTTTGTAGTAACTCTTAATTATCTCTCTGAATTTGAGCAAATTACTGAACATAACAGAAGAATTGGAAGCTATTTTGATGTTCCATAAGCTCTAGTCCTTGATATAGTAAATGTGGATCCATTTAACCATAATGAGATTTTATCTGTAAATAATATTTAGAGTCTCTTGCTTAGAAGAATAAAGCATAAAAGTTTTATAAATAAAATGACTAGTCCACCACAACTTCTAGGTAAAAAACCTTTTAACCATTTTACTTTAAAACTTTCACTTCCTTTAGTTTTCTACAAACGATAAAGCTTTGAAGCACCAATTTTCAATCTTGTTTTTAATATTACTTATAAATGGCTTGAACTTAATGAAATTTGGTTTTGTGGAAGAGATAGGAACACCGTGGTATTTAATAGGTAGTTGAGCCATTTTGAAGCCTGTGATATCAGAAACTCTTATGGCCAAATAAGAAGCACTAGTTGATAAATAAAAGCTTGATTTGTTTTATGGATAAACCAGATAAAGAGTTGAACATTTTGCAGACCTTAGAGATAAGCTTGACTGATTTAAAGTCAACTTTGGTGAAGATAAAGATATCATCAGCAAAACTAAGGCTAATATGATTAAGCTTCTTGCATTTTGCTTGAAATTTAAAATTGTAATTTCTTGAAGCAGTCCTTTTAAAGAGCCTAGTTAATACTTCATAAATTAATACAAACAGGTAAGGGGAAATAGGATCACTTTGCCAGATACCCTTAACATCTTAAATAAGATAAGTAGCTTGTCCATTCATTTGAATTACACAGTTGAGATACATTAGTGTATCAAATCAATGAAGATGTAAGGAATCCAAAAGCTTTTAGTATGTTGAGAAAGAAATTACAATTCACTAATTTATAAGCCTTTTGAAAGTCTAGTTTGATAGCATAATTCTTACTAGTATTCCTCTTATGGTAATTTTTGAAAAGCTTTTGTGCAATTACAATGTTATCTTCAATGTGCCAGTTTGGAACATAAGCACATTGAGAGATATCCACTTAACCTAAAAGTACTTTTTATAGCAATTTTTCTATCATCTTAGAGATGATCACATATTTTGATAAGCAGCAAGAGATACTTCGAAAGTCATTAAGGGACTGATGATCATTTTCTCTTGAGAATCAGGGTGACAAAAGTTCTGTTGAGCTCTTTTCATAAGGATTTATTGCTAAAGAACTCCTTAAAAACATGTGCAAAAATTCCACTTATAATGCTCTAATTGTTGGACACCGAATTTTTCTTAGATTTTATTTTAATAAATTAGAAAGCATAAACTAAAAATTTTACTTCTTGGATTAGAAAGTTTTTTGGATTTAGTTAAGATTATATTCTTTTATTTATATGTGTTTGCATGTATTAAATGGAAATGTTAAAATAAAGTAAGGAGTTAGTAGGATTTAAATTAAATGCGTAAGGGTAAGTTTAGAAGATTAAAAGTTTGTCTTAAAGAAATAAGAAAAGAAGAGAAGAGAGTCATGCATAGTAAGAAAGAAAAATAGAGAAAATCGTAGAAGAAACTAGAAGAAGAGAAGGAGAAACCGAAGCAAGGAAAGAAAGAAAAAGGGTTCAATTGAAAATTTTTAGGTATTCCCTATCTTTTCTTCTTGCTTTAGTAGATGAAGAAACTAGTGAAAGTAGGTTTTAGGTTGAAAATGAAGAGAGAAAGAAGAGAACCAAAAAATTCGTTTTCTTAGATCTTTATGGATTTCTAACTATATCTTAGTTCTTCTAGCCTAGATAAAGCTTATTTTGAATAGTAGAGCTTTAGTGAGGTTCTATTCGTATATGTTGTTTGAATGGAAAAAATATGTTTGTTTGAAGGGAATCACGAATATCGAAGGCAAGAGTAAGAGGAAGAACAAACTTAAGTTTGAAGTTACAAGTAAATAAGTGGGTAATATGTTTATAGTCATTATGTTGATGAGCTGAATTATTTGCTTGCATGTGTACTTAAATGCTTGCCTTTTTATCATTGTGAATATGGGAAAAATATTCTGTAAATGACATCATGTTTGCTTGAAAGACTCTACTGCTTTTGATATTAATGAGAAGAAGAAAAAAACAATTTCATGGAAATATGATTATGATATGAAATATGTAAACATCGAATATTTGCTTATGTGGGTGAGAGAGTTGCCATTTCGTTCATCAAGTTGACCTATAGCCTTCTCCTGATTGCTCGTTTGTGGTATATGAGCTCTAAAAAATGGACTCATTTCGTTCATGGCGTAAACTTCGGTTTCGCCATTTTGTTCCATGGTGTAAACCATTATATGTGTGCATTTTTGCTTTAAATTGTTAAACACGATATATGATTGAATTCTAAGTTTCATGATTAAAAAATTTATATGATTTGATTTGTGTAATAATATGTTTATCTGTGAGCTTGAATTATGGATAATTTGACTGTTATATTTAAATGTGATATAAATTTATGTATATGTTTGGTTGTATGTGTGGTTCATTGCTAATGGCTATAACTGTATTAGCTACTAAACTTCGCAGCTTACCCCACAATTTTCCACTCTTCAAGTGATGAACAAGCAAATCATTAAACCTTACAACTTCAGCAGACTCCGAGAATTATTATTATCTTTTGTAACTAAGTTAGTTCGAATACCTTAGGTAGTTTTGAAAGCATGCATTCATGTTGTATTTTTTGGATTATGTGATTATGTTGAGTCTTAATATATAATTGAAGTTATGTATAATCCTTGTAACATCTGAGAGATGAAACTTTGTCTTGTTGAGAAATGAATGAAAGAAGGGTTAAAGAACTTCTCTTTTGTATATGTACAGAAATTTCTTCTCTGTTAAGTGTCAATTGTGTTGGGAATAAATTTTTAGTTGTTTAATGGCTTTTGCATAAATATTCTTAAGCAAATGGTTAATTTGGAAGTTATGTACGTATAGTCTATGATTGTTGGATTCGGGTCTTATGATATTGTGTAAGGTGTATACTGACAGTAGAGAGAAAAAGAAGATAAAAATGTGTTCTGAATCTTTAATGAATAAACTGTAATGATTTAGGCATAATTAGACAAAATTGTCTGCATAAGAGTTGTAACTCTTTCTCTTAGCTTTCTAACGACATAAAGTTTATAATTTTTGGATTTAGAGATTGAAAGTTATGAGGATTAGAAGTAGGTGTACAAAAGTTGCACTATTCATCTGCACAAACGTGCAAATACCATTTTTGTTGGAAGCTTACGATCATGCACAAGCACGATCACGACGTTTGGCTGTCACGCCTTTGAAATGCACGGCCATGACATTCTCATTTTTTCATTTGTTTGTGTATTTGTTTTTACTTCCAACCGTGACTTATGTTTATTTTATTTATTTTATTTTTACTATTATTTTCCAAAATTTCCCAATTTTAACGCTTAGTAACCAAGAAATAAGAATCATGACTCGGGGTTAACATCTTTGGTATCATAGCTCGAGGTTTCTAAGGATTCCTAAGCTTAGAATATGTTATACTATGAAATATATGATGAGTGATAAAATGTTAGTATCGCTAAATTGCTAAATTACTTGTTTGAACTATTGAGTTTATTGATTGTAGTGAGTGACATGCTGCATATTATGCATACATGTAGGAAATAAGATTACAATGAAAAGTAAGCTAAATGATAATATTCAATTATTGAAGGAGTATAATGCTACCTCATCGAAGAATAAGAGGAGTTATGCAAGGATTTGTTGCACCTAACTCTCCACTAAGAGAGTAGGGTCCTGATGAGTCTAGAGCCCCAGCGATTTCTGAGATGACTGTAGGGCAGGAAGCAAGCCCTTTCAACCATAAACGCAGGAGTCTCCTCTTCCTCCAGAGGAAATGCCTAATCCTTTTGATACTAGAATGTTCCAAGCCTTTACTCAGGCTTTTGTGCAGGCTATGGGACAGATGCCACTTACTGCTACCGTAGCCCCATCCAAGAGAGGAAGACAATTTGACAAGCTAAGGAAGTATGGCACAGTGGACTTTTATGGATCAACTGATCCAGAAAAAGCTTAAACACGGTTAAGGAAGACGGAAAGAATATTGGAACAGATGGATTGTGAAGATGAGGAAAAGATCGCGTGTGTTGTACGCTTACTATAGGGGGAGGCCTTACATTGGTGGGAAAGTATACTAGGGAGCCAGTTAAAGCTGCTAGTGTTAACATGGAATGATTGTCAAGCTCCCTATAAGAAGAAATATCTATCTGAGGTGTATATATAGCAGAAGCAGAGGGAGTTTTTAAGTCTCAACTAGAAGGAGATGACAGTGAGTGAGTATGAGCACAAATTTACACAATTATCCAGATATGCAGCTGAGCTGATGATGAGCGAAGCAGCTAAGTGTCGAAGATTTGAAGTGGGATTGCATTTAGTCATAAGAAAAAAAGTGGTTGTGCAAAATTTTTACGACTTTCAACAGCTGGTAGAGGCTACTTTGAGGGTTGAAAATATAGAAAACATAAAGAGTGTAGTGAACAGAAACAGGAAGGGAAGAGAACAACTTAGCAGGGGAGGTAGCATGTGCCTATGCTAGGAAGGAATGCCAAGACTTTCCCTGCACCATCTAAAGTTAGGAGCAATGGTTCAAGTAGGCACAAACCGACTAGAACTATTTCTCTTCAAGCCTCGACTGTAGGAGGCACAGAAGAGGAGAGGGGAATAAGTCATTCTTTCCAAAAAGTGACTGTTGTGGCAAATTCCATAAAGGGGAGTAATATCGACTGAATGGAGCTTACTTTAATTGTAGAGAGAAAGGGCATATGGTTAGAGAAAGTCCTCAGTACGCTAGACAGGAGGGAACTTAGACACAAGCTTCAAGAAGGATTGAGACTGTGGGAGTTGAGTCTGCAACTGAAATGGGTAGTTCCAGTACAGCCAAGAAAGTAAATCCTCTAGGAATACCGAAAGGGCAACCACCAGCTAGAGTATTCGCAATATTGAGGGAGGAAGTAGAAGCATTTCCAGAGGTTGTTGTTGGTATGGCTAAATTGTTTTATGATAAAATTTTGTTTGGATTGATCTGAGGGACTCATTTATTTCATCAAGTATGATTTTGCTTGATAGAAATTTGAGTTTATCATATAATCTTTTGATGGTTAGTACCCTGATTGGCCAAGATGTTATTATTAGTCATGTTTATCGAGAGTGTGAAATATATATTGGTGAGGTAAAATTAGTGGTGGATTTAATTCCATTAGAGATAAAGGGATTAGATGTGATTTTGGGCATGGACACCTTAAAAAAATATAATGCCAATTTGAACTACAAACCGAAGACAATAGAGTTTGAATTGGACAAAGGGGAAAAGGTGGTGTTTGTGAGAGACAGTAAGGCAAGCCCACAACTTTAACAACAGAGAAAACGATGAAGAAAGGGTATGAAGCATTCTTGGCATATGTGTTAAAAACGAAGGTAGATGAAGAAAAATTAGAAAACATTCTTGTGGTCAAGGAATTTCCAGATGTCTTTCTGAAGGAACTACCAAGACTATCACCATTTAGAGAGATTGAGTTCACCATAGAGCTTCTTCTAGACATGACACCAATATCAATTTCACCCTATAGAATGGCTCTGGCATAATTGAAGGGGCTTAAAGAGTAGTTAGAAGAGTTGTTGGAGAAAGGTTTTATTAGGCCTAGCTCTTCGTTTTAGGGAGCTCCAGTTATTTTTATAAAAAAGAAAGGTGGATCCTTGAGGATGTGTGTAGATTATAGTAAGCTCAATCATGCCACTATTAAGAATATATATCCTCTCCGACGCATTGATGATTTGTTTGATCAACTACAATGAGCAAAAGTCTTCTCCAAGATAGACTTGAGATCGGGTTATCATCAATTGAGAATAAAGGAGTCTGATGTGTTAAAGACTGCTTTCAAAACACGATATGGGCCATGAGTTCTTAGTTATGCCCTTTGGATTAACTAATGCCCTTACAACCTTCATGGACCTAATGAACAGAGTCTTTAAGCCTTTCCTAAACTAATTCATCATAGTCTTTATTGATGATATATTGGTTTATTCCAAGAGTGACAAGGAGCATAAAGAAAATTTAAGAATTGCCTTGAAGACATTGAGAAAGAAAGAGTTGTATGCCAAATTCGATAAATGTGAATTTTGGCTAAGGAAAGTGGCGTTTCTTGGATATGTAATTTCAAAAAAGGAGTACATGTGGATCCAAGGAAAGTAGAAGCTGTGGTTAAATGGGAAGCACCCAAGAATGTGGCAGAAGTGAGGAGTTTCTTAGGATTAGCAGGTTATTACAAACGATTTGTAGAAGGTTTTTCCATTATAGTAGCTCCACTCACCAAATTGACAAGGAACAGTCAGAAGTTTGTATGGACAGAAGAATGTCAGAGCATCTTCGAGGAATTGAAGAATAGGCTTATAAGTACACCAATTCTAACCTTTCCTTCTGGTAGTGATGGATATATAGTATATAGCGATGCCTTGAGGAAAGGTTTGGGGTGCGTGTTGATGCAAGAGGATAAAGTGATTGCTTATGTTTCCAGGCAATTAAAACCCTATGAGATGAATTATCCCACGTATAACTTGGAATTGGCTACTATAGTATTTACATTGAAAATATGGAGACATTACTTAATATAGAGTCACCACCAGGGTATTTATAGACCACAAGAGTCTTAAATATTTAATGAGCCAAAAAGAGTTAAATTTGAGGTAGATAAGATGGTTAGAATTATTAAAGGATTATGACTTAATGATAGATTACGACCTGGGGAAAGCTAATGTAATAGCGGATGCACTGAGCAAGAAATCTACTATGGTGCATATAAAGACGATATATCTTCCTTTCATGAAGGAATTAGCCAAACTGAAGGTGATATTAAGGTAAGTCAAATCTGATGGAATATTGGCTAATTTTAGAATAAGGGCAGTGTTAAATGAGAAGATTAAGTACTTGTAGGAACAAGATGAGTACTTGGGAAAGCTCAAAGAAGAAATTAAAAATGGTAAGCCCTTTGAAATAGGAATAAAAGGAGATGGATTGATGGTGGTAGGTAATAGATTATGCATTCTGGATATGCAAAAGTTAAAGGATGAAATTCTTGATGAGGCACATAATGCTCCGTATGCAATGCATTTGGGGAGTACTAAAATGTATAGAGATTTAAAAGAACACTTTTGGTAGAGAGGATTGAAGAAAGATGTTGTAGAGTATGTTGGAAAGTGTTTAGTGTGCCAACAGGTTAAAGCGGAACATCAGACACCCATCGATAAGCTTAAGCCCTTGTCTATTATAAAATGCAAGTGGAAGAAGATTACAATGGATTTCTTGATGGGATTAACAAGCACTAATAATATGGGTGATTGTCGATAAGTTAACTAAGTCAGTATATTTCTTGCCAATTATACAGATAGATTCTTTGAATGCATTGGCTAAGAAATACATAGATGAAATAATCAGACTTTAAGGGACTCAAAGTTCTATTGTCTCAAATAGAGATCCCAAATTCATATCCAGATTATGGGAGTTCATAAGAGGCTTTGGGAACTAAGTTGCATTTTAGCATAACTTTCTATCTGCAGACTGATGGTCAATCAGAGAGGACAATAAGGACATTGGAAGCAATGCTAAGAGCATGCGTAATGGATTTCAAAGGTTTATGGGATGATGATTTACCTTTAATCGAGTTTTCTTACAACAATTCTTACCACTCAGGAGTTCAAATGGCACCTTATAAAGTTTTGTATGGTAGGAGGTACAGAACTCCTATTTGTTAGGATGAGGAAGGTGAAAGAAAACTTTTAGGGCCTAAGTTGGTACAAGCTACAATTGACAAGATTAAATTGGTGAAACAGAAGGTCAAAGCGGCTCAAGATAGGATGAAGAGCTATATAGACACATATAGGAAGGAGATGGAATAAGTTGGAGACCGAGTATTTCTTAGAGCCTTACCATTGAAAGGAGTCTTAAGATTTGGTAAAAAGGGTAAGCTTAGTCCAAGATACATAGGTCTTTATGAGATTATTGAGAAGATTGGGCTTCTTGCCTACAAGTTAGCCTTACTGCCAGAGTTATCTAAAATTCATAATGTCTTCCATGTATCAATGCTAAGGAGATATAGATCGGATCCTTCACATATAGTCTAACTTTTAGAGATTCAATTAAGGGAGGATTTGACATATGAAGAACAACTAGTGGTGATTCTAGATTCAAAGGAAAAGGTCTTGAGAAACAAGACTGTGAAACTGGTTAAAGTTTTATAGAGAAACCATTCAAGAGAAAAGGTAACATGGGAACCCTTGAAAGCCATGAAGGAGAAGTATACACACCTAATTGTAGCTTCAAGTAAGAATTTTGAGAATGAAATTCTTTAAGGAGGAGAAATGTTAGACCTCAAATTTTTCTTAGATTTTATTTTAATAAATTACCAAGCATGAACTGAAAATTTGAATTCTTGGATTAGAAATTTTTTTGGAGTTAGTTAAGATTATATTTTTTTATTTATATGTGTTTGCATGTATTAAATGGAAATGTTAAAATAAAGTAAAGAGTTAGTAGGAATTAAATTAAATGAGGAAGGGTAAGTTTGGAAGATTAAAAATTTGTCTTAAAGAAATAAGAAAATAAGAGAAGCGAGTCGTGCATAGCAAGAAAGAAAAATAGAGAAAGTTGTAGAAGAAACTAGAAGAAGAGAAGGAGAAACCGAAGTAAGGAAAGAAAGAAAAAGGGTTCAACTGAAAATTTTTAGGTATTCCCTATCTTTTCTTCTTGCTTTAGTAGATGAAGAAACTAGTGAAAGTAAGTTCTAGGTTGAAAATAAAGAGAGAAAGAAGAGAACCAATAAATTCGTTTTCTTAGATCTTTGTGGATTTCTAACTATATCTTAGTACTTCTAGCCTAGATAAAGCTTATTTTTAAATAGGAGACCTTTAGGGAAGTTCTATTCATATATGTTGTTTGAATGGAAAAAATATGTTTATTTGAAGGGAATCAAGAATATCGAAGGTGAGAGTAAGAGGAAGAACAAACTTAAGTTTGAAGTTACAGGAAAATAGGTGGGTAATATATTTATAGTCGTTATGTTAATGAGCTAAATTATTTGCTTTCATATGTACTTAAATGCTTGCCTTTTTATCATTGTGAATGTGGGAAAAATAATCTGTATTTGATATCATGTTTGCTTGAAAGACTCTATTGCTTTTGGTATTAATGAGAAGAAGAAAAACACAATTTCATGGAAATATGATTATGATATGAAATATATAAGCATTGGAAATTTGCTTATATAGGCGAGAGAGATACCATTTCGTTCGTCACGTGCACGTTGATCTATAGCCTTCTCTCAGCTACTCGCTTATGACATATGAGCTCCAAAAAATGGACTCATTTGGTTCGCTGTGTAAACTTTAGTTTCGCCATTTCGTTCTATAGGATTCTCTCAAGCCATTATATGTGTGCATTTTACTTTAAATTGTTAAACACGATATATGATTGAATGCTATGTTTGATGATTGAAAAATTTACGTGATTTGATTTATGTAATAATATGTTTATCTGTGAGCTTGAACTGTGGATAATCAGACTGTTATATTTAAATGTGATATAAATTTATGTATATGTTTGGTTGTGTATGTGGTTCATCGCTAATGGTTATAACTGTATTAGCCACTAAGCTTCATAGCTTACCTACTATTTTCCACTCTTCAGCAAATGTTAATTTGGGAGTTATGTACGTATATTCTATGATTGTTTGATTCGGGTCTTGTGATATTGTGTAAGGTGTATATTCATAGTAGAGAGAAAAAGGGGAAGAAAATGTGTTTTGAATTTTTAATGAATAAACTGTAATGATCTAGGCATAATTAGACAAATTTTCTTTATAAGAGTTACAGCTCTTTCTCTTAGCTTTCTAACGACATAAAATTTATAATTTTTGGACTTTGGGATTGAATGTTATAAGGATTAGAAATGGGTGTTCAAAAGTTACATTATTCTTCGAATTGCACAATCGTGCACAAGCATGATCGTGCAATGCCATTATTGTTGGAAGCTAGCAATCATGCACAAGAACGACTGTGACTTCTAGTTGTTACGCCAATGACATCACACCCGTGACTCTTTATTGTCATCGTGAAATGCTCATTTTTTATTTGTTTGTGTATTTATTTTTACTGCCAACTGTGACTAATGTTTATTTTATTTATTTTTATTTTTACTGTTATTTTCCAAAATTTCCCAATTTTGACGCTTAGTCGCCACAAAATAAGAACCGAGACTCAGGTCCAACATTAATTCTCATAATAAAATAGACTATTAAAGCCATCTAGACTAGGGCTTTGTGTTGAGGCAAAGACTTAATTGCCTATTTAATGTTAGAAGGAGTAACAATGGATGCGATAAATTTAGCCCTACTTAAGGATATTTTCTGTTGAATAACTTCATCAAGAAGTCTGCTAAAAGAGGAGGCAGAAGATCTAGAACCTAGTAGTTGATTAAAGTTATTAACAACTTCTATAATAAACTAAGCTTGTGCGTGGAGTTACGTGCCATTAGACATTAAAGAGACAATTCTGTTTGTTGATTGTTTTGCTTGGACAGATTTATTAAAGAAAGTAGAATTCCTATCATCTTCTACTAGCCATTTATTTTTGGACCTTTGTTTCCACAATTTGTAGTTTATTTCAATTACTCTAATGTAATTAGAAGAGGCCTAAAAGTTAGATTATTATAATAGGGAATTGGTAGGATCCTGATTTAGATCATTATGTGCCTTATCAAGAGCTTCTCTTGTAGTATTTAGTAAGTGGTGAATGCTGCCAATATTCTTTCTGTGGAAGACTTTGATTTTCTCTCTAATGCCGCTATGCATTTTGGCATACTAAAATTTCTTAGAACCTGAGCTAATTGAACTTATTCATTTCCTTACAGCATCTTTGAAACCCTTCATCTTTATGCAAAAGTTATTTAGTCTGAAGGGATGTCTTATAGCAAGTTGTGAAGAATTTGAGAAAATTAACATTAGAGAATGATTAGATATCATTAGATCGGGAAAAAAGCATAATAATTAGAGAAAGCTTATGTCCATTTTGAATTTGACATGCCCCTATTTAACTTTTTCCTTATGAAATTGGAATCTTTGTGTTTGCTACTCCAAGTGAAATAGTTTCCACCTCTTGGAAGGTCATAGACATTAAGTGCATTAATGAAAATTTTCAGGTCTTCACATATGGGTTTGTTTGAAAATTTCCCATCAACTTCATAAATATATATAATAGCATTGAAATCTCCAAGTAGGAGAGTTGATACATTGGTGAATGTTCTTAAACTTATTATAGTGGAAAGTTCACTGATAAGATAGATTAAAAGCATAGATAACTAAAATAGCAAGCAAGAGGTTATTGGCTTCTATTTTATTATTATATTTAGCTTTTAAATGCACTTTACTAGACTTCCTTGGTTCTTTGGAAAAGCTATTTAACACTTCCTTACTAATCTCAACTACCACCTCCTGTGAAGAAACTTTTTGAGTACGGTTACCTTCCTCTGCCTCTAAATCCTCAATTTCAAGATTATTCTCTTTAAACCTAACCAATTCGTAATATCCCTTAATTTTGAATAGTTTGTCAGTAGGTAATTGTAATAAGTTATTTTAATAAGAGATAGTGACAATAATATGATATTGTATATACAATAATACTCCTTTTACTACTTTCTAGTATATTTGAGATGAATTTAATAGATATACGTTTACCATGTTAACCACATATATGAGTTTTCAATTACGTTAGAATAAGGAACTTTCTTCATTGGTACCCTTTTTTATGAAATTATAAGAATAATTTTTAATAAGATCTTGATCTTTAGTAATGTTTTTATCATTTGGATTGTAATCTTGCATATAGAATCATTTATGATTTTCTAAATATATGTCACTTGTGAAAATGAAAATAATCTCTTTGAACAATTTCTTAAAATATTTACTCCAAGAACTTGTATAACTCTATCCTAGTCATGCATCTTAAATTCATATGACAACTAGTTTTTTTATATTCTTAACAAATTCAAGGTAACAGTAATAAAAAACCATCTATATATAAAGATAAATTATAAAGTTATCTTTATATCTTTTAATGTATACACAATGGTCTTATTCATCATATAAAATTTGTATGAAATAATACTATAAAATGAAAGTGCCACTATGTTCAGGGCATTGGGCTATAAATTGATTTTAACAATCGAAGCTCGTTATGGTCTTAGTTTATTTTAATGTAATCTATAATTTTTCTATATGTATTTCCCTCATATTGTGTATTGATTTACCCATAAGGCATGTCTTGTATCTTTTAATTCTTCCATCAATTTTTGCTTTACTTTAAAAACCTTTTTATTTTCATTAGTTTTATATTAATTTGGGAGATCAAGTAGTCTCTTACCTGTCTTGAGCTCTAGAGGCCATGTTCTCCTATATTTCTTTCATCCTTTATTCTTTAATAAGACTAGTAAGTGCCTAATTTAGATTCTTTAACTATACTAATTATTGTTGGATAATTATGCAAACTTATACTTCTATTTTAGAATAATGTCAAGGGATTATTTCAAGATTACTTATGCCTAGATGAGGCAAATGAGATATAGAATAAAAAATTGCTCCTACTCTCATACTTGAATCAAATATTATGTGTAAACTTTTCGTGGGTCAGAATCCAAGTTGATCTTAAGTTAATTTCGCATTTTCTACAACTATACCCCTCAAATGGAGCCCCTCTTCTTGATTTTGTTTAAGGAAATCACTTTGATAATGAGTATCATATAAAGATAAGTCTTTTCCTATTTGGCCATACTTTAGAAATTCATTTTCCAAGAATGTGAAATCTTGTTATTCAAATTCAAATACTCTTTTATTACCTCAATCACCTATGAGCATATATCCTTTTGAGTATTTAGAATATTGAATAATAGAGGGTGGCCTTAAAGGAACTAGTAAAGTTACTCCTTTGTGAACAGAAAGTCACAGGTTTAAGTTTAAAAAATAGTCTTAGCGAGGATCCTTATGCACTAAGGTACGTTGTGTTTTTTTAGAATATTTAATAAAAAAAATTTCTAGTTCATTATCCGTAGTTTCTCATATTTATGAGAGAGATAAAAAATGGACACACCCTCTGGATCTTAGGCTTTCCATATAGGTTTTCTAATTGCTCATTGATAGATGTAAAACTTAGTATGTTTTTTAGGTGTTAAAGTAGGTTTTTATCGTTTTCTTAGCTGATAATCATGTGTTTAATACTTAGATTTAAGTTCCTGTTAGTGTTTTTGTGCATTTCGTTTGATTAATTGTTGTTTAGCAAGTGTTTGATACTAATTATATATTTCAAATATTTTTTTGTACTTATTTCACTTCAAGTGTGATTTTAGGTGATAATTGCCTTCATAAACCAAAAGGAGAAGAATTTAGTTGAATTAAGGCATAAATTGGAATAATTAAAGCAACTTTGAAGATACACAATCGTGTATAAGGACTATGTAAGCCACTATAAACAGATGGATCTTTGGATATGTGATTTATACTAGTATCAACATCTATGGTCATGCATGTCAACATTTAAGCTTCTTCGATAGTGTGAAGTTACGATTTAGAGGGGATTTTGAGATCCACGATCACCTATTTCAACAATAAGGTGAGACTTAAAATTTGAGCAAAAATTTTTTTAATAAGAGAGGGAGAATATAATGACCTAAATTTTTGTTAAATTACTTATAGTGGACTAATAAAGAGAAAAGCTTATGAAATTATAAATTAAGCTTGGTTCATTTCTCTCTTAGACTCTTTTACTTGTAGGTTACTATTCACTTCCAATTTCTTACACTCAGACCTTCACTACTCGACCACCATTTCTGGCAATCTAGGACTCTATGGAAAACTCTCGTGATTCTCTACCAAACCTTTAAAGTTGTTTCATAAGAAACAACTTAGATTTGTGGAAATCACCACTAAAAAGTTTTTTCCATTTAGGTAAATCACCGATCTCCTATTTTTATTCATCCTCAGACAGATGGCCATTTTGAGAGAACTATTCAGACTTTAGAGCATATGCTTCGAATGTGTGTTATTGATTTTTTTTGGTCATTGGGATTAACATTTGGCATTGATTGAATTTGCTTATAATAATAATTACCATGCTAATATTTATATAGCTCCTTTTGAAGCTTTATATGAAAGAAAATGCATATTGCCTCTATATTTGGATATTAATGAAAGGAAATTAATAGTACCTGAGTTAGTACAAATCACATCCGAAAGAATCCCTAATGTTTAACAAATATTGAAAAAATCTTTTATTAGACAAAAGAGTTACGAGGATCTAAAGAAGGAAGATGTGAGATTCTCAGTAGGTGACATGGTATGTTTTAAAATATCACTAATGAAAATGGTGATGAGGTTTATATCACTAATGAAAAGAGTGATGAGGTTTAGTAAGAAAGGTAAACTAGTTCCAAGGTATGATGGTCCATTTGAGATTAGATCTAAAGTTGGTGAAGTAGCATATAGGTTAGTGTTACTACTTAACTTGTCTAGAGTTTATCTTGTATTTCATTTATGAATGTTAGGATAGTATATTTCAGATCCTTCTCATATCCTTTAGCCATGCAATGTGGAGATTAATGGCAATTTAACATATGAAGAACAACCTATTGCCATTTGAGATTATCATATTTGTTAACTGAGATCCAGAGAGATACCAATAATGAAAATATTATGCAGTAATCATACAATGGATGACAGTATATGGGATATAGAGCTAGATATTGAAAGTCAATACCCGTATGTATTTCAACAATGAGGTGAGACTTAAAAATCGAGTACAATTTTTTTATAAGGGAGAGAGAATGTAATGACCTAAATTATTTTTAAATTACTCATAGTGGACTAACAAGAAGAAAAGCCTATAAAAGTATAAGTTAAGCTTAAGTTCATTTATCTCTTAAACTCCTTTTCTTATAAGTTACTATTCACTTCCAATTTCTTGTACTCAGACCTTCACTATTTGATAACCATTTCTAGTGATCTAGGACCCTACGGAAAGCTCTTGAGATGCTCTACCAAACTCTTAAAGTCGTTTCAAAGGAAATGACTCAGATATGGAGAAATCACAGTTGAAATTTTTGGTCCATTTGGGTAAGTCACTAATCTCCTATTTTTATTCATCCTCAAACAAATGGCCAATATGAGAAAACTATTCAGACTTTAGAGGATATGCCTAGGATGTGTGTTATTGATTTTGGTTGTCATTGGGATTCGCATTTGGCACTGACTGAATTTGCTTATAATAATAATTACCATGCTAGTATTGATATGCTCCTTATGATGCTTTACATGAAAGAAAATACAGATAGCCTCTATGTTTGGATAATGATGAAAGGAAATTGGTAGAACCTAAGTGAGTACAAATCACATCCGAAAGAATCCCTACGATTTAGCAAAGATTGAAAGCATCTTTTAGTAGACAAAAGAGTTATACAAATCCAAAGAAGAAAGATGTGAGAATCTCAGTAGGTGACATGGTATTTTTTAAAATATCACCAATGAAAAGAGTGATGAAGTTTAGTAAGAACGGTAAACTAGCTCCAAAGTGTTAGGTAAACTAGCTCCAAGGTATGTCGGTCCATTTGAGATTAGATCTAGAGTTGGTGAAGTGGCATATAGGTAGGTGTTACTGCCTAACTTTTCTATAGTTCATCCTTTATTTCATATTTCAATGTTAAGACAGTATATTTCAGATCGTTCTCATATCCTTCAGCCATGTAATGTAGAGATTAATGGCAATTTAACTTATGAAGAATAACCTATTTCTATAGTAGATTATCATATTCGTCAACTGAGATTCAAAGAGATACCAATAGTGAAAGTGTCATGCAGTAATTATAAAATGGATAATAGTACGTGGGAGACAGAGCTAGATATTCAAAGTAAATACCCACATCTATTTCAACAATGATGTAAGACTTAAAATTTAAGGGCAAATTTTTTTATGAGGGAGGGAGAATGTAATGACCTAAATTTTTTTAAAATTACTCATAGTGGACTATCAAGGAGAAAAGCCTATAAAAGTATAAGTTAAGCTTAAGTTCATTTCTCTCTTAAACTCTTTTCCTTGTAGGTTACTATGCACTTCCAATTTATGGAAAGCTCTCGAGATGCTCTACCAAATCCTTAAAGTTGTTTTATAAGAAACAACCCAAATTTGGAGAAATCATGACTAAAATTTTTGGTCTATTTAGGTAAGTCAACGATCTCTTATTTTTAGTCATTTGAGGCAAAATTAACACCACCGTTGTATTTAACATCCCTATAAATGTAGGAAAAAAGGGAAATTCAACACAAACTGACCTATTTTATTGGTGGACAAAATTGGGTTACCTTTGAACTTCAAACCTTCGATTCTCGCAAATCAGGAGGGGTTTCAAGACAAGACTAATGCTATTGGATTTATGGAGGTTACCTCATCATTTTTTGTTAGGTGGTGAAGATCACTGTCTCTCTAGCTGCGGCGCGTGTGCCCCACACTCTAGTGACAGTGGCAATTTGGCTTGAAATAATTTTAAAATTTTCCAAATATTATGTGAATCAATTTTCATAAATCAACATATTAAAATTCTTGATAGTTTGTGAGGTAAAAATTTGGAAAGGTTATGTTCTTGTGGAAATGCATGAAATGGGTGAAATTGAGTCGTTGATTAGAATAGAGACTATCTGGATGTATTAAGTATGTATGAGATGTTGGGGTTAGCAATTGGTATACCTGAATTATGAATTGGATTATTATTGATTTTGTGATGTAAATATAGACTTAATTGGGCATATAAATTTAGTTTGGAGGCCCAAATTTAGTTGTGATTACTAGTGGATGTAGAAGTGTATTTTCGTTGCAAAATTCATCCTTCTTTCAAAAGGATGATGTCCACTTTATAGGGGAAACTTTGTCAAATAAATAACAAATTAAGTCAGGGTATTAGTCTCAAGGGAATATAAACTTAGCTTAGGTTACATTTTAATGATCCTCCTTATTTTTCTTTCTGTAGATCAATTAGGAGTAAAACCCTCCACTTGGAGACACTCGATTCTGTGTGAAGGAGCACAATCTACCTGTGAGTTAATACTTATGATTATGAGCATGCATTAGAATTCATTCTCATATTTATCATGGACATCACCATCACTATCATATGCATACGTGATACTCATACATATGGATTGACATATAAACACATATATTTGTTCTGCGATGTTATGCTTATCTTGATTATGATGATATGGAGGATTGTTATGGAATGAGCTACCTAGGGGGCCATCACCAGGCTATGCATATAGTGAGTTAGTTATTGGGGTATAGATTTGGGTTAGTAGTTGATCCATTGATTGAGATACAACACGATTGGGCTGATTTTATAAAGGTCACTCTTAGATGCCAGCTAATATATTGGTACATGATATGGTCGTGTGATTGTGACTGTTTGGTCGAGATTGCCCTTGGACAACAATCATGTCTTAATGAGGTTGTGGTAGTTCGATTGAGTATGGCTCTCAGACGACAGTCCATTACCTTTAGACTAAGTGACCCTTGTAGAATAAGAAAGTCCCTATAGCTATAGTCTAAGATTAACGAACATATAATAGGGTTCATAGTCAATCCTCCACTATTAATTGTGATTTGTGACTTGTGTGATTGTGATGATTATATGACATAATATTGATATGGAAAATTCTTGCATGTTTATTAAAAAAAACATTAGGTTGTGAATTTGCATTTATGGATGTGATACATATATATATATTTATCATTTGAAGTCCTTAGAAATGCATAACATAACCATAATATTAATTCACTCAGAGAGGTCTAACCATCCTTAACCATTTTTTAGGATCTTCTTTTTAGATCTCTTATAATAGGGTACTTTGCTGTTCTTCTTCTTCTCTAATGATTCGATGTATGTTTGTTAGTAACCTTTGACTCTGAAGCCACAATAGTCTTGTATATGTTAAATTTCCATTGTATTAACTACTTTAACGCTGTAGCACATCATAAATTGGATATTGTAGGACTACTTGACTGTTAAAAGTATGATTTTGATCATCTTGGAATCTTATTTTCATTATGGATATAGGGATTTGATGGTGTTTTAGGCTTGCTAAGGGTCCCATAAACTTTGATTTGACTACTTCTTTAGCGTCGATCGTAGTCTAAGGTTGGGTCGTGATAGTTTATTTTAGTTTTCAATTAATTCAATCTTTTATTACCTTAGAAAAAGCAAAATTAAAATTGTTAGGTGACTATATTCAATTATCATGGGATCGATATCAGTTGTATTATAATATATAACTCGTATGCTTGTAGTATAGCATAAAACAAGCAAACATACATAACTTATACAAAGTTCTTGTAATTAATTTTTTATAACATAATTGGATAAATGAGTGCATATGAGCAAGACATTACCTTAATAATTGGTAGGTTAACTTTTTTATACCATCATAAACATAAGCATTTCTAAAAGTTACATTTCATCTTTCTACAACACCATTCCATTATAGGTTTTATGAAATTTTCAATTTCCCTTCTTTCATTTTTCATCAATTAATATAATCATCAATAAAAAGTGATGAAATATACAACCTTATTTCTTATCGTCATATTAATTAGACGTAAATGTATGAATGAACTAATTTCTATAGATTAATTACAAGCTTGTGTTCCCTTTTATTGCCATTTCACTAACTAGACAATGCTCACATGTAAGCAAATTTACTTGATCTAAATTGCCTATTCTTCTTTAGGTGATCGATTTATTTGATTTTGTCCAACATGACTTTTTCTAGTGTATAATAAAGTTGCATAATTAATGAATTTAATTGATGTTGTAAATAATAAATGACTTATATTACTCCTATAGTAAGAAACATGTAATATAATAAAACTATGCAACATAATTCCATGACCCTGTGAAATGGTTCCAAGATATTATGTCATTTTATTATTATTCCATTTTAAATAATTCTAAAATTAATTAATTACAATCTTAAATAAGATTTCTTCACACTTTTTGAGTAAACAATGCTTCTTTTAGGATCAAGGGATGGTGACCATATATATCTATCTTATATTTACTAATCTGTTGTACAACAACCCTTGAGTTGCAATCTATATAAATCCATAAGTTCTAGATGGGATACTAAAGAATTCTATGAAGGCATCCATGTCCTTAAGTCTACAATCTATGAAAGGCAAGTTTAGTATAAAAAAAAGAGACATATAAAGAACACATATTTGTACTGAAAGGTCAATATATGTTTTTAGGCGTGGTACAACCATTATTAAAATGACTTTTTTTCTTTAATTGTAACTATTAATCCTTAGATGGCATGTAAAAAAAAAAGGGGAATGAATTATGTGTTTAACTTTTTGGTTTATTTGAAAAATAATGAATGAATGACTTATTCTAAGGAATGATTATGACAAATTTATATAAAATAATTACAAGAATAATAAAAGAGATCAAAGAAAGAGAGATAAATAATTTATAGTAGTTTGACCACATAATATGTATCTTATATCCACTCTCCAAGTTCCACTTCAAAATTTACTATCATCATGTTTTATAGGCTTTTTGCATGTACATCTTCCTTTGGGTAAAGAGTAACCCTAACACATCTTCCTTTCCTAAGGTCAAGAAAAACCCTTTTATAATCTTCTTTACCATAATTAAAGTTGAATCCTAAACAATTCAAGTAGTCTTCTCAATTGAAATCTTAACTAATTAAATATAATTTAAAAACCTCTATCTTAATTACAAAATGCATTAAAGGCTTATATCATACTCATATATACATGAATATAATGAAACCTTCTAAACTTCCCAAGACTCCCTTTAGTGAACATCCTTCCCATAACTCATATATGGTATATTTATACTTAAAACAACCTAAATTAACTATTAAGAATGATAATTAGTCATTATAATGACTAGTCTCAATAACATCAGTTGATCACTTTATTATATTAATTAGTGTGATATAATAATTGCTGAACTGCTCATCAATTTCTTTAAAAAGTTTTTTTTAAGAAAACTTTTCTAGTTCTTTCAAATATCAAAACACACTCTTTTGATAGAAACTTGATCCAATCCATTTTAAAAAGTTCCCAAAATTAATTTGCTCATTAAGATGATTTATTTAAAATATTCTCAAATTTGCTCTTAATTATGACAGAGCATATATCCTAATTAACAAAGATAATTAAACCCTTAATTCATTAAAATAAGACAAAATAAGGTTATAGTGAATTTTATATATAGAATGACTTCATTCTTTCTTATGAATTACCTTAAAGGTCTCTTGAATTGCATTTGGTGCTTCAGTTAGTTTCGTTTTGATATTTTGATTACTTTAATCTTATATTAAGCTTGATCTTTGACAATTTAAGTTACTAATATCACTAAAGATAAAATATTAGTCATAATATATTTTGTTATTATCAAAATCATAAGTTAGAATCTTATTTAGTCTAACAATAACACTTTACTCTTTTTCTTGTTTTTATTTTTAAAATGATTTTTCCTTACCCATGTTATTTCCAATTGGTTTATCTTAAGAATTATGGATAGTTTTCTTGCCTCTTTCTAGCATAAGCTCACTATAATGATTTTACTACCTATTCATAACTTAACTACATATATCTTAGCAATAATCTTGGAAGCTTTAGGATGTTCTTATTTTAATAGAAAATGTATCATAACATCCTCCATTTTCTTAATTCCCTAATTATTTCATATAGACTTAACTTTAAGGCAAAAAATGGATGAATGCTTCCACTTATTTTTCATTATATAGCTCATAGTTAGGATCTTTTAGCTTACTTACTATGTTAAACATATGTATAAAATGTTTTTATGTATAAGGCTAAGCTACTTCTTATACATATCAAACTTGCTAGTGAATGACATCAATTGATTTGTTAGATGCCTCCAAATTGAGTAATCAAATTGAACCACATACCCTTAACAATCTTACACTTTTTAAACTTAGATATAATGTTATTATATATACTTCTAAAAAATGTAATGCAAGCTAATGAGTTCTTGTTTTTTCCTATGCTTCATATGAATAACATTCCCCATTATGCTTAGTCATATGGCATCTTTAGATACACTTATGGATATTTTAATGGTTTTAGAGTCTCTTACTCTTCTAGCTCATTTTGAGTATTTATGCTCTAAGTTTAACAATTATAGTTATTCAAAATTTTACCTTATTAAGCTCCGTAACAATATTCTTTAATGCACTATCCATTTTTTAAATATTAAGTTTCTATACAAAAAGGAAAGCATAGTATATGTATATATAATTTCATATCATTCATACATGTTTTGGTTTATTGCTATAGTCAATATAAAGAATTATTATCAATTGATTATGAAATTGAAAGTTAAGAAAGTTTTAAACCATTCTTTATACAACCAATTATCATAATTAAGTCCAATCATGCTCATATAGCATATTTAATATAAATGATTTAAAATAGGAAATAAAAAACATGTTTGAACATAGATACAAAGTGACCACATATTATAAATAACATCCATACAAACATATGTAGATATAGCTCCACATTAAACATATGTTAAACTAGTAGCTCCAAACAATGTGCAACTTCTATACAAATTTTACATAAAATATAAATGAACCATTATGAATATTACATAGAATATGGTCAACTAATGCACTAGATAAGTCCCGTAAAGCATCAAAGGTTATAACTATAATTATCTCAATAGAAAAAGCCTATAAAGGTATTAGGTCTTAACCAATTCCTTTTTTTCTATTAGTAAAATCATCCATAACCATTAATAAAATTTCACATGAGGTGTTTCCTATATCGAAAACATGCTTAATAGTTTACTTTTAAATTATGTCAGAATAGAAAGTAAAGTGATGTACTTTACCTCAACATTTACGAACTCCAATCAATAATTCCTAAATTATGTTTTAATATAAATAATATTCATTATTAGATATTGTTTAAGCAAGAATTTCAAATAAAAAATACATTAACGATATGATAACATCTTGATTAGATAACAAGTTATAAATGTTTTTATGTCTTTACATATACAACATTTATTGAAATAATTTTAAGGAATAATGTTCCTTTAAACTTTATAAGAAATCTAAATTTTCTGAAAATTTTTAATAGGAAATCTAGATATAAACATATTATTTGATTAACACAATAATTAATAGATTCTTATTTATTATAAAACACAAAAATTATGAGGAAATATTTTGTAATTTTATTTCTAAAATGAACATATTTCGTTTGGATTAATTAAATTGTACAATTCTTTCATTAATCCCCATCTATTATAACTGTAATGGAGTTTTTGACTATCTCTATAAGATAGGCCTCAATAAAAAACTGAAGAGTAGTGGAACCTCTAATTGTTGAACTAATTAATTCCATGATCATCTTTATTTAAACTTTCATTGAAGTATTTTACGCCATATCATTTAGGATATTTATCTCTATTTTAATATGTATAAGAAATTTGTTAGGTTTCCTATATGTGTATGTGTGTGTGTGTGTTCATTAATTAATGATAATGATTCTTTATTATGCTTTTATGAACATGTGAGCTTTGCTCATATAATCATGTTCTAATTTTCTTCTAACCACGAGTATTTGAAAAATTTAAAGGAACATTGTTACAACACTCCCACTATTGCTTACAACACATAATTAAAAAATAATCCTTAAGTGTCGAGTTTGATACAACCCTTATCTTTGCTTATTGTAAGAAACCACTACTAAGACAATGACATCACCAACAACAACAACAATCCAGTAAAAATATCACTAAACACGGGATCTGGGGAGGTTTAGCATATGTAGCCTTATCCCTTATTAGTAGAAAGGTGGTTTTCGAATAATCCACAAAAAATAGGAATAAATAAATAAAATTAAAAAATGAAAGTAAAAATAAAAAAATAAAGTATTGAAATAGTAATGATAATAATAAAACTAATACTAATAATGATGATGGTGATGATGATGA
>JAOQML010046472.1:0-10495 GCA_027568935.1 Erythroxylum urbanii
AGAAAAGGGGTTGAGCTACACAGCTCAGTGGCTAATATACTTATAGCCATCAGTAATTAGCACAAATTCAAGCATATTTCAAGTAAACATAATAATGCAGAACACATAATGCTTGACAATTTACAGATGCAATGCACAAACAAATGACTCGAGGGTTTCATGGACAGAATGGAGAAACCGAAGTTTACCTCATGAACAGAATGAGTCCTTTTTTGGAGCTCATATGCCACAAGTGGGCAGTCGGGAGAAGGCTCTTGTCAAAGTGCATGTGACGAACAGAATGGTTCCATTCTCGCCCAAACAAAGCACATATTCATTTCCATGCATTTTCATATTCTCGCGCTTCTTATACTTTTCCAAATGTACAGAATGCCATGACATTTTCAAGGCATAACAAAATCAAAGTTGTACATACATGCACACATATATAGGCAAGAATCCGCCCAATCACACAATAACTATAAATACATTACCCACCAAAATGTTTGACAATGAAAGATTCACTGTTGTCTTTCCTCTTCGCCTTGGATAAGACTTGTTCGGTTTCCTACAACAAACCAAGTCCTCATTCAATAAGAATTACATTTGAGAACCTATAGAACCAAAAGCATTGAACTTATACTATAATGCTCAAACTCATACATTTCCAAGCTCTTTGAACTAAAAGTCCTTCAAAACTCTAATAGATCTAGAAATCATCTTATCTTGGATCTTCATCAACTAATGAGATCCTTGGTTTTGAAGAAAACTCTTCCTTTCCTCTTTCTTTTCCTCTTAGTGAGTAACCTCAAAATCACTCTTCAAAACTAACAAGATCAAACCCTAGCTTAGCTCTCTTTCAACCACCGAAATTCTCTCCTTTCTCTCTCTCTTTCACGGTTTGTCCTCTTTTTTTTCACTCCAATCACCTTTTTGTTCTTTCACAACCCAAGACAACATTTGACTTTTCCCTTTTTACCCTTAATGAATGCTAAAGTCCACTTTACCCTTCCTTATAACTTAGGTTCTTTTAACCTTAAGTCGTCTTCCAAAAATACCCTTATGTACTTTACAACATCCACACTTTAATTCCACCAATCCATGAATTAAATCTTCCTAACTTGACATGATAGTTAACCTCAATAAAAAATAATTTATCTAACAATACCAAAATACATTCAAATCATGTTTACTAAAATAAAATAAAAAAATTCAAGGCCCAACAATGCAAGATTTCTCTAATATTCTGATCTTTTTCTGTTGCGAATAAAAATGAAGATCAGAAGAGAGAAGGAAAAAAGGAGAAAGAGGAGTCCAGAAAGAAGAGAGAAGAACGTAAAACTTTATAGAGAAAGAGGACACACACACATTAGCTAATTCATATCCTTCCTTGTGAGAGAAACGGTTACAGTTTTATACTAGTTACATATTTGTAACAACTATAATATTTTTATATGTAACAATTCTTTCTTCTTTAGAAAACCTTGTCCTTAAGGTTAAGTAGGTTTACAGTGTTGGGAAAACCGGGTAATTTTCCCTCTAAACCAAACAATTAGTGAATTTGACCGATTTAGTAATTCTCATGATAGACTACAATAGTCTCCTAGACAGAATTACCATTCCAAGTAAATCCCCCAGAAAGGCTGAAGGGATCACAAACGGTCTCGCTTAAAATCCAGTCTCCTAGACAGGACTTACATGCACGACATATTTTCATAACCTAAACCGGTGTATTACAAACACAATAATACAAGCGAATAGTAAAATACACCCAAACAAACCGTACAAAACACTACAAATAAACCCGATAAATAATATTAAAACTATACTACAACCGAGAAGAAACAACAACAATAATAAAATTACGGAATAATAAAATAGATAAGGAAAAAACACACTAAAAAATTTGATAACGAAGTTTGGCCAAATATGCTTAGCCTCCGAGTACCTCTCAAATGGCCCGCTTTTATTTAAATGTGGGAGAACAGATACAAATTTTGGGATGATCCTAATGGGAGGGGAGAGCCCTTTTTTATAGCTCTCAAACTACTCACTATTTTGATAATCCATCAATGTGGGATTAAAAATTAGTGCCAATAACCCACCAATGCGAGATCAAAAATTGGTGTCAAAAGTTAGCAAATCTCCACCTTGGCACAATTTTTTTTGGTCCCACCAAATACAAATCTTCTCAATCAAAAAGAAAAATAAAAAGGTCATTGTAATGCTTTCAAATTTGCACCGTCAGGTGTTGACTTAAATGTGCAGGATATTGACCAAGTCTAAAGAATGTTCAAACTTGAATCTTATAACCACCTTGGTCAGCATATTTGTAGGATTCTCTATAGTCCAAATTGTGACGCCCCAATACCCCCTAGGAGGATACGGGAGTACCATATCGGATTCACAAACAAAAACAAATAACAGATCGATGTGGAAGCATTTCAAAACGTACTACACATTCATTACATGTATTTTCAGTAATTGAAACAAACATACATTGCAAATCATTCCAAACTTATTCAAAATATTCATACATTATATCGCATAAACTTAATACAAATTTGTTCCAAAAACTGAAACCAACTTGAAACATAGTTATTACAAAAACTTACAACAATTCGGAATCATACATTTTACAATCAAGCCAAAATATATATTCAAAATACATTTTTATCAAAACAAGATTCAGACTCCATTGCCCATTGCGGTTGACTTGTCCCAGTCTTTATAATCTTCGTTCTGAACTTACATGGGGCAAATCCACCGTGTTAAGCATATAGTTTAGTGAATAATAACTAATATATTTATATATATAAAGTGATAACTCATCATACTGAATCATGTAATAGCATAAGCATGCATTAACCGATTGGTTTAATAATAAAACAAACATAATGCATTTCAAAATAGATTTTATAGTTAACAAAGCTGAATATCAAAAGAGGATATAAACCCTTCAAAATCATAATACAATTTTGTTTATATCAGAATCAAACATATATCATATCACAAAATCAGATGACTGCTAAGTCATTTACAGAAGCAGGTAACGGGACTCATATAGGAGAGACCGAAGTCTCAACACCGAAGTGTCACAGGAGAGACCGAAGTCTCGAACCAAAGTGTTACAGGAGCAACTACAGACCTTTCTAGGCATGCCTATTTACCCACAACTAGGACTCAACAGTTTTAAAACAAAACAAAGTCATTTTAGATATTTCATGTGCAAAGCAAGTAGTCAACATATTCACATGCAAGTAGCACTTCCAATGATATAAACATGCATCAAATGCCTCGGGTAATCATTGTCCGAAATTCCAACACAATCAACATAAATCAAATTCAACAAGAAGAACAAAGTAAGGTGAGATCATCTAATATTACTCATAAAAGCTTCCTTATTGCTTATTGCCTTGAAGTCCTTGAAGTCCTGGCAATATCTGGAAGTGGTCGCTCACTTCTCTATGCGTTCCTCTATAACATTTAAGACATATACAAATCACTATTGTGTATGATTAAGCATTCATTTATGTATACTGAATATGTATGATGCATGTTCATGACAAATTCTTAGGTATATTTCCTTAGTAAATTGATGTAAACATCAATTGTACTTTAAAAGTTCCAAAAAAAATTCATACATTCAATTACTATTCCAGCTTTTGCTAGAAGCACCTCATTCGTGTCAACTTTGCATAATCAATAAGATTAAGAAAATGATGTATCTCTGTAACGATTTCTTCTAGGAAATTATTCCTCTATGTTCTAAGTCTCTATTGATACCAATATCATTCAATTTGGTTCATTATTCTATGATTTATGCTCAAAATACCACAGACTGTATACATTTGAAATTTTGGCTAAAGTATGATCATGCATTTAAGTTTTACAACCCATATCTCTCAATTCCAATATCCAAAAATTACAAAATTTATACCAATATAAAGATAAGAGAATAAGCTACAACTTTTGTGTAGAAAACTTTCCCTAATTGGGTTTACATCAATATAGTTTATTCAATAATAACAGGACATGCTTTCTGTCCCTGGCAGTGCTACAGCTTAAGCCAAGACTCAATTCCATGCCAAATTTTGAAAGTCTTTTAGACTGAATTAAAATTTTAATTCTTCAATAAAGTTGTGGAAATATGTCTCTAGTTTAATCTGAATTAAGAACCAACTCATTTAGAAATCTACAAATCAAGTTATAATCAGAATACAGAAACATGTTCAAGAAAATTCTCCAGTTCATAACATTCCAGCAAACTTCCACACTTTCATCCTATCAATCATTTTCAAATCAATTCAGATAATTATAAATTTTTATGGAGAGAAAGCAAAATGTATTAGGAATCTATTGGTTCAAGTTTCAAGTCATTAAGAAGTCAGATAAAAAAGTTATAGCCAAAAGACTTTAAACTGTTAAGTAAAAATACTCTAGTTCATAAACTCATACATGCAAACCATCACCTTTCTCTCTCTAGATTAATAAAACACAGCTTCTTCTTCTTCGCAACCTAGTTTTTTTTTCTTCCAAATTCTACTTCCCACACTTCACAACTAATACATCTACTGCATAAATCATCTTTTATACTTCCATCTCAATTAAACCTAACACAAATAAATCAAAACTCCAAAATTTATACATTCATATCAAAAATTGCACTGCTCACGTATGCATATTCCATTTTTCGTATCTTTCTTCCATCTTCATTCCACATTTTTCTATCATTTTAATCCTTTTTAAAACAGAACACCACACTAATCTATGTTCTCTTTAACTCTAGCCTCATTTAAATCCATCTTTAGCAATACCCAAGCATTACGCATATACAGTGAAAAACAAAGCATATGTTCATCGATTTTTCAGCATGTATGTTTCTGCATGTCTGTTATCCAATAACAACCTCATTTCATCATATAGTTTTCATTTTCATGCTTTTCCCTAAACTCTAAAATATCTCAAATGCAAGATCAAATACAAACACCAAAAACACAACTTACTTGGTTTCAGCAAAGTCTTTGGGCAGTGACAGTTTTTTAATTGCACAGAATCGCAACTATTGTTTTAGTTTTAAAACACAAAGAGAGTTTGGTAAGCAATGCTTTCGGTGATGAATAAAATAGAATGAAGAATAAACTCAAGCTGGAGACAAGTTTCCCTTCTAAGCATGTAACTACGTGTTTTATTGTATCATCCACACATGTCACTCATACACATAGGCTATTTGTCATCAACTTAATCAGTATATGTTTCACAATATAATTGGTCCATATTTCATTATAAAAAATTCCTAAAATTCACTAAAAATTTTGAAATAATACTAACAGTCTCTAAATAAATTTTTACCGTAAATAATTCACAATTCACATCTTATATCGCATTAATCAGTCAATTATACCCAAAAATGTCAATGAATGCATGAACATTTTGGTTGTATCAATAATAAATATTCACATGTGTGTGAATATACTATGATACATGAGCATGAAATGCACTACTAATTTCTCACTGTACTCTCAATTCACTATTTTGGGGTTTAGCTCCGAACATAGGATGTTACAATTCTCCCCTCCTTAAGAAATTTCGTCCTCGAAATTCATACCTGATCCGAATAGTTGTGGATTTTGAGCTTTCATGATTTCTTCTGGTTCCCATGTTGCTTCCTCAAGTCCATGGTGTTGCCAGAGTACTTTTACCAAAGGTATTGACTTGTTCCTAAGTTGTTTAACTTCTCTGGCTAATATAGAAACTGGCCCTTCTTCATATGACAAATCCGGTTGTACCTGAATTTCTTGCACTGGAATTTTATATGTCACATCAGACCGATATCTTCTTAGCATAGAAATGTGGAACACATCCTGTAGCTTGGCCAATTCTTCAGGAAGAGCCAACTGATAAGCTACTGATCCAACTCTTTTAAGAATTTCGTAAAGGCCAATGTATCACGGACTAAGTTTACCCTTCTTACCAAATTGAAGTACATTCTTCCACGGTGACACTTTCAAGAATGCCTTATTGCCTACCTAATACTCAACGTCTCTCCTTTTTAGGTCAGCATAAGACCTCTGCCTATCACTGGCAGCTTTCAACCTTTGTTAAATAATCCGAATCTTTTCTTTAGTATCTTTCACAATTTTAGGCCCGATAATCTTGTTTTCATTCAATTCGGTCCAACATATAAGAGTTCTACACTTTCTACCATACAACGCTTCATAAGATGCCATGCCAATGCTCGTTTGACCACTGTAGTTATAAGCAAACTCCATCAGAGTCAGATAATTATCCCAACTCCTAAGAAACTTTAACACACAACCCCATAACATATCTTCCAATATCTGCATAACTCGTTCAGATTGTCCATCTGTTTGGGGATGGAAAGCAGTACTAAACTTAACTTGAGTACCCAATGCTTTCTGTAAACTTTTCCAGAATCTCAAAGTAAATCAAGGATCACGATCAGAAATAATCGACAACGGTATTCCATGCAATCTCACTATCTCATTCACATATAAATCTGCGAGTTTATCCAAAGAATAGTCAGGACGGACAGGCAGAAAATGAGCGAATTTGGTAAACTTATCCAGAATCACCCATACCACATCATGCTTCCTTTGAGTGAGAGGAAGTCTAGTGACAAAATCCACGGTAATATTATCCCATTTCCAGTAAGGAATAGAAATAGGATGTAACAAACCAGATGGAACCTGGTGCTCAGTTTTAACCTGTTGGCATGTTAGACATTTTACTATATAATCCACAACATCCCGTTTCATACCTGACCACCTGTAATACTGCTTCAGATCCTTATACATTTTGTTTCCCCCAGGACGCATAGTAAAGATTGTATTATGAGCCTCAAATAACAACTTTTTCTTCAGTTCATATTAGTTGGCACACATAATCGATCTTTATAATACAATTCACCATCTCCTTTCACAAAAAAATCAGACTGATTACCTTCCTGAGTAGCCAAGATAGTTGTTGTAACTTATCATCAGCTCTCTGAGCATCACAAATTTCTTGTCTTAAGATAGGCCTTACTTTCAACTGAGCTATTAAAGCTCCATCAGATACAAATTCTCATTCACTCTGCTTAAGTGATAATGCTGAAATGGTCTTCCGACTTAAGGCATCTGCCACAACATTAGCCTTACCCGGATGATAATCCACAATACAATCATAGTCCTTAAACAGTTCCAACCAACGTCATTGTCTCAAATTGAGTTCTTTCTAGGTAATCAAATACTTTAGACTCTTATGATATGTGAAAATTCTACACCTTTCACTATATAGGTAGTGCCACCAGATTTTTAAGGCAAACATTATTGCTACAAGTTCCAGATCATGAGTAGGATAATTCTGTTCATGAGTTTTTAGTTGCTTAAAGGCATAAGCAACTACCTTTCCTTTCTGCATCAAAACACAACCAAAATTAGTTCCAAATGCATCACTAAACAAAACATACTCCTTAACAGAAATAGATTGGACCAATATAGGAGCCTCGGTAAGCATACTTTTCAGTTAGTCAAAACTACTCTGACATCTATCAAACCATTCGTACTTCCCTCCTTTCTGTAACAGTTTAGTTAAAGGGGATGCTATCACTGAGAACCCCTTAACAAACCGACAGTAATAACCAGCTAGACCCAAAAAACTTCTCACTTCAGTCACATTTTGTGGTGGCTTCCAATTAACAATCGCTTCTATCTTACTAAGATTAACTCTAATTCCCTCAGAAGAGACAACATGCCCTAGAAATGATATATCCTAAAGCCAGAAATCACACTTACACAACTTAACATACAACTGTTTTTCCCATAGGGTTTGTAATACAATTTGGAGATGTTCAGTATTGTCCTGTTCATTCTTAGAATAAACCAGGATATCCTCTATAAACATCATAACAAACTGATCCAAATAAGGCCTGAACACTCTATTAATTAGATCCATAAATGATGCTAGAGTATTAGTTGACCCGAATGGCATTACTAGGAATTCATAATGTCTATAACGAGTCCTAAATGCAGTCTTCGGTACATCCACATCCTTTACCCAAAGCTGATAGTACCCCGATCGCAGATCTATCTTTGAAAACACTCCTGCATCTTTCAAGTGATCAAATAAGTCTTTAATCCTTGGCAACAGATACTTATTCTTCACTGTGACTCTATTCAATTGTCTATAATCGATGCATAGTCGTAGTGTGCCATCCTTCTTCTTAATAAACAACACTGGTGCTCTCTATGGTGACACACTGGGTCGAATAAACCCTTTATCCAGAAGCTCTTGTAACTGCACCTTCAACTCCTTTAGTTCAGTAGGAGCCATTTTGTACGGTGCTTTGGATATAGGAACAGTGCTAGGTATAACTTCAATAGATAACTCCACATCCCTTTCAGAAGGGAGTCCAGGCTATTCCTCCGGAAACACATCTGGAAACTCATTCACCACTGGAATATCTAGCAATTTACCAACCTCCTTCTTAGAATCAATTACAAAAGCTAGATATGCTTCACATCCCTTCCTGAGAAGCTTCCGAGCTTGTATAGCAGATACCACATTAGTTAAAGAACTAGTGCGAACGTTATGCAATACTATCTCAGACTAATCGGGTCTCCTAAACATAACTGTCTTAGTATTACAGTTAATTACTGCCCGATGCTTAGACAACCAATCCATACCTAAAATCAAATCAAATTCATGAAAAGGTAATCTGATTAGATCTGCTACAAAATTATTTCCTTAGATCATAATAGGACAGTTCCTATACACCTGATCAACCGACACACTACTACCCAGAGGACTGTCACATGCATGTCATACTCTAACTGATCTATAGGCACCTCCATATCAAACATTTCTCTAACACAGATATACAAATGAGTAGATCCAGGGTCAATTAATGCATGCATTTCAGAATTAAAGAGAGAAACAATACCAGCAATAACACCTAGTGCATCCTGATCCTCATAAGCTTTAAGTGCATAAGCTCAAGCCAAAGCAAAAGGCATAACTGGTCGATTTATAGTTTCTGAGTGGGAACTTGGATTAGTCCTGTTCTGATTATATCCTCCTCGACCTCTACCTCGTCCTCTGTTCTCAGCAGATGCATAGGAGACCTCTCTACTGGCTTGTGGTATCTCAGACTGTCTCAGAGGACAATTTGCTATCATATGCTAAATACTGCCACAGCTGAAACATACACCTTTAGCTCTCTAACAGACACCCCAATGATGAACAGAACAATGAGGGCACTCCGAGGAACCAGAACCTCAGCCCCCAGACTAACCCTTACCAGAGATAGCCAATGTGGGAAAATTTTGTCACCTTCCCTGAGACACAGATCTCTAAGCAACTTCCGGTACAAAGGAAGTACCTTCCCGACTTCGTTTACCTGAGGACTGACCTCCTCTAACAAAACCCCTCCGTTGACTTCTTTCTTTCCTGACCCTTTCCTGTCTCTCAATTTTCATTGCAGCCTGTACCAATTGGTGGTAAGTCACTTATTGCAACAAAGTAAATGCCGTCAGATGTTCCTTGATGGAATCATGCAATCCATCCTCGAACTGATGACATCGGAACTCTTTAGTAAGTACAGATTTAGGGGCATACTTACTGAGTCGGTTGAACTCTTAATCATACTCAGCAACTGATAAGTTTCTTTGTTCAGAGTCAAAAATTGCCTCCACTTATCCTTTCTGTAAGCCTCCGTAATATATTTTGCTTGGAACTCTTGGGTAAAGAAATTTTAAATCAGAGGCATCGGTAGCTGAGGACTCCTTAGAACGAACTTCCACCATTTATAAGTTGCTCCCTGCAGAAGGGAGACAGCACAGTGCACCATCTGCTATGCTGGATAATTGATCTCATCTAATACCCTTTTCACCTTCTTTATCCAGAATTCAGATCTCTCAGATTCCTCCAGAGATGTCCCAGTAAATTTCTCCACTCCATACTTCCGCAGCTGATCAATTGGAGCCTTGGGTGTAGTCATACGATACAACAATGTCATCATATCCTGGGATAGCTTAATTAAAGCCTCTCCCTGAGCTGGAGGGGGAGGTGGCACCTTAGCTTCACCTCGATTGACCCTAAAGGGTCCAGATATTACTGGACGAGTTTGCTTCGGCTGATTGCTCTCAACAACTTCATCAATAGCATCACGAGATCCTTACATCGTTAATTCTATAGACAAAATATGGGACACCGCATTAGGCCAAAACACAACTTGTACACTCAAACAAAAGCAATAGTTAAGCGCTAGTTAAACCAGAATCGCCTAAACCTGGGCTCTGATACCAAAAAGGTGTGACACCCCTATACCCCCCATGGGAGGATACGGGAGTGCCACATCAAATTCACAAACAGAAATAAATAACAGACCGACGCAGAAGCATTTCAAAACATACTACACATTCATTACATGTATTTAAAGTAACTGAAACAAACATATATTTTAAATCATTCCAAACTTGTTCAAAAGATACATACATTATATCGCATGAACTTA
>JAOQML010046538.1:0-10492 GCA_027568935.1 Erythroxylum urbanii
TATTATTAGTCATATTAATTAAGAATATAATGGAAAATAATACTTGTAGTGAAGGTTATTAATGGAAAGTAAAATTTCTACCGCAGAAGCAGTTTCCTACCGTAACCCTCTTTCTGCTTATTGATTTCTGTGGTGGCACCGCAGTTTTCTTCAATCTCCGGTTGTTTACAGCAGATCCAAACATGTTACTACGTTTGAAAATTGCGGTGAATAAGTACTTATCCCTACCGCACTGCAGATCCTAATGCAGCCTAAAACAAATAAACCGCAAGTGTTTGAGGAAAATGATTAATCTATCCAAGAATATCGTTACATAATTCACTATTAGTGAAAACTTGAATGTAAAATTTGGAGGATGAAAATTCAGTATGTATTAGAAGAGTAGCAGACTCTTGACCTACTGATGAAATCATAGAAATTGATAAGGAGGACACTATAGCCTAACATAGGAAAAACTATAACTGGCTTGGGAAAAGAAAAACTACCTAGCTCGCGTTATCATTTAACATAAATGATAACGTTATGTAAAAGTTCAAGAGATATAACAATACCAGGGACATATGGTCCACAACGATATCATACTTTTAGGAGCACCTCAGGACCAAATTGTGATAGCCTAATGATAAGTTTGGTATCTAAATAAATAAAGAAAGAAAAAAAAGAAGACAAATCATTCCATGTAGTAGTATTTGCGGTTAATGTCTAGCATGATTAATAAACTAAGAGATATTGGTCATATCTTGTCAAGATGAGCAACAAGTGTAAGCTGACATACAATATTTACCTCAGAGTTGGAGGCATATGAAAATGCATATAATTCATAATAAGAATATTAAAATGATGGAGGATGTTAAAAGGTACTATAAATATATTAAGGCTTCCGAACCACAAACTTAAAGTACATATATACCTAAGTTATGCTCATAAAGAGTTGTACGAAAGAGAAAGCACTATAGTTAATCTACATAAAAAGTGGAAAGAAAGACTTCCACAATTCTTAGAATCCTAAAAATGGCTAAGGATATTTAAAATAGAAAAGGAAAAAAAGAAGAAAAATGAAAAAAGTTAAATGCTACAATTGTAGCATGAAAAGTCATTTTATTTGTGATTGTAACAAGAATAAGAAGATCTGGAAGTTAGTTGTCACAACCAACGTAATGAAGGAAAGAGAACCCTTTATAGAGTTTCGACAAGTTTCACATAGAATAATGGGGCAAGATGTAGGAAATTCTCGATATTTGAGGTCTAAAGGATATTTACCTACAAATTAGCCATTAGTGGTGGTCAGACCCTTATTTTAAATTATTTACTATTTGCTTCTAATAGTCAGTATAATCCTACTTCTGTCATGCTTCTAATTAGTCTTAGATTTAATATTAATTTCCAAAATGGTGGAAAGGGTAATTCTCTAGGAATTGATGTAGTCATAGTTTTATGGTGATAAGATTTAAGAAAGAGCCAAAAGACCTTATTTCATTCCTTTCAATAGTTGAATATATACATGATTGAATATGTTATACAAGGAAAGAAAACTATGTCTAAGCTAATGAATTACTGCAATCAAGAAATTTGCAGACAACCGTTAGGAGATATGCAACTGACATTCATACAAGAGAAGTTGATAATATTGCGATGATAATGGCTGTAATTCTTCAGGAATCTCATCACTCCCCCTCAAGTTGGAGAGTGTAAGTTCTACACGCCCGACTTGCTAACGATTCGAAGGAATGCTTCTTTGCCAAGAGGTTTAGTGAAAATGTTGGAAAGTTGAGAAGATGAAGGGACAAATGAAGGAGCAATCAACCCAGCTTGTATCTTTTCACGTATGAGATGATAGTCCAGCTCAATATGTTTAGTATGCTGGTGAAAGATTGGGTTAGTTGCGATGTGTAAGGCTGCTTGGTTGTCGTAGAATAATGTTGCAGCTTGTGGATGATCGACGACAAGGTCATGAAGAAGATATTTTAGCCATTGAATCTAGTATGAAGTTTGGGCCATGGCACGATATTCAACTTCAGCAGATGATCGAGAGATGGTGACCTGTTTCTTGCTTTTCCATGAGATAGAAGAGAAGCCAAGGAAGACACAATAACCTGTGGTAGAATGCCTAGTTATTGAACAACTTGCCCAATCCGAGTCGCAATAGGCAATTAGTTGGAGAGAGCTAGAAGCAGACAATAAAAGGCCTTGGCCTGGAGTCCCTTTAAGATACCGAAGCAATCAAGTGGCAGCATTCATGTGTGGTTGTCGTGGCTTATTCATAAATTGACTTAAAATTTGCACACAATAGACAATGTCAGGGCATGTTTTTGTTAAGTACATCAAGCGTCCAACTAGACGACGATAACGAGAATTATCATCAAGTGGAGTGCCATCTGAGTGTGTGAGCTTTAAATGTTGTTCCATTGGAAAGTCAACCGTACGAGCTCCTATAGCTCTGAATAATCAAGAATTTCTAACGTATATTTTCTTTGAGATAGATATATATCTTGAGATGAGCGTGTGACGTCGATGCCCAAGAAATATTTCAAGGGACCTAAGTCTTTGATATTGAATTTTGTATTAAGATAAGCCTTTAGATTCTCAACACCTGCACTGTTAGTGCCTGTAAGAACAATATCATCTACATATACTAAAATGAAAAGTTGAGCGTTACCTTGTGTGCGAAAGAATAGGGAATGGTCTACCTTAGATTGAGTGAAGCCAATGTTCAGAAGTGCTTCGGCAAATTTTTGGAACCAATTTTGGCCAGCATGTTTAAGTCCATAAAGGGACTTATTCAACTCACAGACTTGGTTCTCCCCCTGACAAGAGAATCTAGGTGGAATGGTCATGTATACCTCTTCAGAAAGGTCCCCATGTAAAAAGGCATTATGAACATCCAATTGGTGAAGATTCCATCCTTTTATTGCAGCAATGGCTAGCAGACAACATACTGTTACTAGTTTGGCAACTGGCGTGAAGGTCTCATGAAAGTCAATTCCTTCTTGTTGAGTGTATCCTTTTACAACTAGACGAGCTTTGTATCGCTCAATTGTGCCATCTGATTTGTATTTTCCTTTGTATACCCACTTACAACCAATGGGAATTTTTCAATTGGTAAGTTTAAGATGATCCATGTATTGTTGGTTTCAAGGGCTTGAACTTCCTTGGCCATAGCATCCCTCCATTATGGTGATTTGACAGCTTGTGAGAAAGTTCTAGGTTCTATAACATTAGTGATAGCAGCTAAAAAGGAATGATGGGATGAAGAGAATCTATCGTAATTTAAGTACTTCGAAAGAGGAAAATACGTACCTGATGAAGGTGTCATCGAGGGAGAATCTTAGTTTTGGGGGAACTTTGAGGTCGTGATATTTGAGCAATGAAAATCCTTTAAGTAAGCGGGTGGTTTATGGGGGCGAGTAGATCGGCGAGGGGGGATGGTTATGGAGTCGTCTAAGGTGGTATCATGGGATGGTGAGGTTGGTGTTAGGGAAGACTCTTGAAAGGTGGAGTTGTCAGGTGGGCTGTCTTGATATGGATCTTGGTTTTACGAAAGAGTGTATGATTTTAAAGAAATGTCATTAGCTGGTAAAGGAAGAACTTGATTGGGATTAGAGGGAGGTTTTGCAATAGTCTCAAAAGGAAAAATAGTCTCAAAGAATTGAACATATCGGCTGGGAAAAATCTTATTCAAGTTAATATCATAGATGCAATATCCTTTTTAACCAAAAGGATAGCCTAGAAAAATGTTAGGGTTAGAGCGAGCATCAAATTTATCTCTTTTATGAATGTTGTAGGCAAAACACAGGCACCCAAAAACACGAAGATTATCATATTTAGGTTTGGTGCCAAAGAGGATTTCATAAGGAGTGCATCCGGATAAGAGCAGGGATGGAATTCGATTTATAAGGTACGCGGCAGTAAGGACACACTCTCCCAAATTTTAAGTGGGAGATGTGCTTGAAAACATAAAGCACGAGCTACCTTAATTAAGTGTCTATGTTTGCGTTCGACCACTCCATTTTGTTGAGGGGTACCGACACAACTAGATTGATGCAAGATGCCCTCTAACTGAAAAAGTTGTTGAAGATTGGAAGCAAAAAATTCAACCCCATTATCAGTTCTTATTTTTTGAATTTGACATTTGTGTTGAGTTTTAACAAGGGATATAAAAGCTTTAATATTTTGTTTAGTCTCAAATTTGTGTTGCATCAAATAAACCCATGTAGCTCGTGAAAAATCATCAACTATGGTCAAGAAATAATGAGCATCAGTATGAGAGGAAACACTATAAGGACCCAAAATATCGATATGAATTAACTAGAAAATAGTTGTCCTAGAAATCGAGCTAAGAGGAAAACTACAACGAGTTTGTTTTGCAAGAGTACAAACATGACACATGCAATTTTTTGAAAAAGAAATGCAAGGACTGCTTTTGGATAAATGGAGGAGTCTCGTAGAGGATAAGTGACCGAGACGCTAATGCAACAAGTCGAAGTTCTTTGAGAAAAGTGAAAGTCCTGAGAAAGTGTTGTTCAAATCAGGTTCAAAAATATATAGACCATCTTGTTCCTTACCCAAACCAATCACCATCCTCGTTGACAGGTCCTGCAAAACACATCTATCATGGTAAAAAATAACAGCACAATTTAAGGCTTTGGTGAGCTTGCTTACTGAGAGTAGATTATGCTTGAAAGAAGGGATGTATAAAACATTATCAACATTTAGAGTAGAGCTTAATTTAGCAAAACCAATATGAGTGATTTGTTCCTTTTAATCATCAAGTAAGGTGACCATGTGAGGAGTGGCAAATTCAGTAGAAGAAGTTAGAAGTGATTGCTCTGAAATCATATGGTCTATAGCTCCACTGTGAATGACCCATAATTTTGAAAACTTGGTGGGAAAAGCAAGAGACGTACCTGCTAAATTTGTTACAGTTTGTGAACTACTTGAAGGGATGAGACTGAGCAGTATGTTGACTTGCTCTTGAGTGAGTTTTGGAGTTATAGAAGTCTCATTAGAAGGACCAACATTACCATCAGTTATCTCACTTTGTGTGCCTGAAGCATTAGCTGCGTAGTGAGAAGCACGAGATCGTCCCTGTAGATAAGATGTGGAAGTAGAACCACCTTGTTTCTTCTACTTATATTTCAATTTGTTGCACTCTTCAATAGTGTGATTATTTTTCTTGCAATAACTACAAAATTTTTGAGTTTGAGTATTAGAATGAGTGCTATGTTTTGTGTTTTGTGTTTTGTGTTTTGTGAAACAGCCAAAGCTGTTGTTTCTGTAAAGGGTTTGGGAATTGAAAGAAGATTTCTTTGTCGTTCTTCTTACAGAAGTAGGCTGTAAGCTTTGTTGACAAATGGAAGAGGATCCATAAGGAGAATTTGACTACGGAGCGCACCATAAGACTCATTCAAACCCATTAGAAATTGCATTAAGTGTTGTTGAGCTTCAAATTGAGATATGGGTTTGGATGTACCACAGGTGCAGGGACTAACCTTGGACAGTTCATATAGCTCATCCCAAAATGATTTAATTTTACCGTAATAGATAATTATGGAAGATGTACCTTGTTGATTTGTGGCAATAGCAATAGCGAGTTCAAAGATACGAGTTGCGTTGCTTTGTAAGAAGCACTCTTCTAAGTCTTTCCATATCTCAAAAGCAGATGAGCCACATAGGATACTATCTACAATGTCTGGTCATATCACATTCAATACCCATGATACCACTATGTCATTTGCACGATCCCATAGTGGGTAATCTCGGGAAGTAGTGGAGGGCCGTGACAAGGTCCCATTTACAAGATCAAATTTGTTCTTGGCATTTAGAGCCATTTTCATGGCACGAGACTAGTTATAATAATTGTCCCCAGTCAATGGTTTGGACACAAGGATGGCACCTGGATTATCTGATGGATGGATGGTGTAAGGAGAAAGCAATTTTTGATCAATAGAAACATTTTCTTGACTAAGTGAAGCACTTGAAGTTTTTGAATCAAGAGAAGAATTGATATTTGTCATGATAAAGGAAGCTGGAGATGTTTGAATAGAATGAAATTGCAGAGAAAAAAGTTAATCCTCTGATACCATGTTAAGATTTAAGAAAGAGCCAAAAGACCTTATTTCATTCCTTTCAATAGTTGAATATATACACGCTTGAATATGCTATACAAGGAAAGAAAATTATGTCTAAGCTAATGAATTACTGTAATCAAGGAATTTGCAGACAACCATTGGAGATATGCATTTGACATTCATACAAGGGAAGCTGATAATATTGCGATAATAATGGTTGTGATCCTTCAGGAATCTCATCATATGGTAATAGATGTTTATTAAAAAAGTGAAGTTAGTCTTTATTTAATTACATGTTCTAATACCTGTAATATCGACACTGGTTTGTGATATACTAAACTTGATCACATTAGACAAGATCAAATAAATTAATTAGTAAAATATGATTTTTTTTGTAAGACTTATAAAGTAAAATTATCTACTTGCAAAAAATATCTATTTGATGAAATGGTACAAAAACTAGTTAGTATAAAAAAAAGAGCTTTTAAGCCATTGCAATTAATTTATTAAGATATATGTGGCCAAATGAATGTTAGAGTAAGATACAAAGGTACTTACTTTATCACCTCTATCAATAACTATACTCGGCATAGTTATATCTATTTGATTTTTCATAAATTCATAGCATTATATTATTTTCAGCAATATATAACTTTAGTTGATAATTGATTAAATAAGAAGATAAAGGCTTTAAAACCTAATAGAGGATAAAAGTATCTATTTGATTAAAAAAAGAATAGATAGATAATTGACTATTCTACAAACTCATCAATAAAATGGTCTTGTAGAGAAGAGAAAAAAATTATTCTTAGAATAGTTAGGTATAAAAATTAATGCAAAAAAAAATTTCCTATCACTGATTAAGATGATGCATTATCGATGATCAAATATGTACTTAACCATATACCTATTAAATTTGTTACTAAAACTTTATGTCAGTTTTGGACAGATAAGAGACCTAATTTACAAATTATTCGAGATATGCTACCTATATTCACAATCCATCACATAAGTAAAAAAAAAAAGGTCATAGAGAGAAAAGGAGTTTCTTTAAAAGATATCTCGAACATTCTAAAAGGTATGATTAAAGATGAATGAGATGATAAAGGAGTAACTTAATTTGAGTAACATGATAACACATTCTAAAAAATAATATTTTAGAACAAGAAAATTCAGGGCAAAACTTATTCTTATGTAAGATGACGGATTCAACTGATATAGTAAGTCAGATTAATTAGAAGAAATGCATCTAAGTGAGAATAATTTAGGAAACAATGAATTAGTTTCAGACCAATGGCAATTACATCCAGGTGGGAATTCCCTAGCATTGTGTGATTCAAGTGGAAGCAATGCGAAAGTAAAGAGATATATTCCTTGAAATATATAATTGTGCCCAAAATATGAGTGGATTAATTCCTAAGTGATCTTTTGATGTTGAAGGGAAAACCTTTATGATAGCTCCACAAGAAATATTGCGTTGAAAAGTATGAAAAAGGCTATAGTTTTGTTAAGGATGAATAAGTTATAATCGTAAAAGAAGAATTAAATTTTACAAGCTCAATCTAAGTCTCAGACTTGGTTAATCTTCCTAAAGGACATAATCTGATGCTTGCTTAATCTTCCTATAGGACAAAAACGTCATTAAGAATAAATGAGTTCTTAAAATATTAAGCAAAAGACTTATGGAAGATGTAAAAGATACAAATCACATTTAGTGACAAAAGGATACGCAACGGGAAATGATTGATTATGAGAAGACATTCTCTCCTATATTATGAGGTATACACTAGTCCGACTAATTTCAACTTCATAGCCGGAATGGACCTTAATTTACTTCAAATAGATTATAAACTAAGTTCTTTAATAGAGATTAGATGAAAAAATTTATATGGAATAATTAATCTATTTCATTTAGAAGGACCAAGAACATAAAGTTTTTAGATTGTTAAAATCAATATATACTCTTAAGCAGTCTTGAAGGCGATGGTATGTTATATTTCATATTGCAATCTTATTTAAGATAAAGAACATAACATACGATTTTAGTATGATTGACAAAGACCACTAAGTATATTTTGAAAGATTCAATAATAAACGTGAAACTTTATCGTTATATGTGGATGCTTTTTTGATAACTACTAGCAGTAATTAGTTTATGAACAGCCACATTTAAGATGAAGAACAAGAATCAAGTTGCATACGTTTTTTAGGTTAAAATCACCAAAACTTATTTAAGAAAATCATTGTCGCTTTTACAAGTTATATATAAATACTTGAACGATATTTTATATGTAATATTGTAAATAGTTTTTATTATGTATATATTGTTAAAGTTAAGGGCCTAAGAAATAGCCGGTATCCTTAGACGCCACAAGAAGAGAGAGAGATAAAGAAAATTCTTGTTTTATTGCAATCAATAGTTACACTATATTGTGTAAGTGTATCAAAAAGTAATAATAGAAGCCACAAAAGTGAACACAAAACAAGACACATACATATCAAAAATAATTATATTAAGGACATAGTAGTTCAAATAGAAATGAATATGGAGTATATTACTACAAGATAATTGATAGTAAACTTGATAATCAAGCCAATTCCTAGATATGTATTTTCTATGCATGTTAGTTCATCAATTTTATGTAGGATTTAAATTTTAATTTTGTGTCATTTTCTCCATGTGAACATTCAGAATGCTTGTTATCAATGAGGATCACATAGGATTTAAATATGTGAATACTTGACTTTTTGTTAAGTTTTCATTTCTAGAATGATTTTTGGGATGTGTTTTGAACAATCTATTCTAGATAAAAGAATTTGTTAGATAGATACAAGAAATCTTCCTACATAGGTAATCACCTTTGTTACTTTATACGAATGAAAGTGAGACAAGTTTTAAATAATTTATCTTGGTAATAAACGAGAGTTTAAGGCTAAAAATATTAATGTTCATGTAAAGTATATTAAAGGGTAAAAGAGGTTAGTAGTATGACATAACCTGAAGAACATAACCTGAAGAAATGATGCGTTCACTCAATTTGTCTTAACATATCATATGTGAGTTCTAAAAGATGAATTGATTAAGTAAACAAGTAAACTCAAGTTAGGTATTTAATGTTCCTGCATTATCATCTACACTGTATTATAAGATAAGACAATATGATAAAAGAGAGTTAATAATGTAGTTAATAATGTAATAATAACAAGTTGATCATACCACCGAGTATAATCGATCAATAAGGATAATATAAGTGATACTTGTAACTTAGATTGTATGAGGATACTTGATGCCATGTGATCAAATTAGAATACTCTTCTTAACTCGAATTCTAATTTAAGAAAATTGAGTTAATGTTTATTATATTAAAATGTTACTAGAAAATTATGAATTATTTGATACAATAGGATATTCTAAAAAAATGAATTAATTTTATTTAAATGATGAGAAAATTCATTATAAAATTGAATTTACATCAAGATGCATTCAAAAGGATTCACTTTTTATATAGAAAGGAATAAATTCAAAGCATTGATATAATGAAATTGAAATAGAAATAATAGTTGATGCAATAAATAATATGGGGCTCGATTTAACATGTAAAATGTCACATATACAGATATAGTATAGACATATGCGTATGCACAGATATAACAATATGTCCATATGATTGATCATTATTGCGAGCATGTTCCTTTGTCTTTTATCCGCGTTTGGAGCTACATTGACATAGTGTTATTATCTAAATGGATTTTGTCCTTGGAAACACATACTTAGCATGAACCAAAGCGCCTCTGCCTCTTCTGAAAGGATACCAAAGCTTCCACAAATTCAGCCTCTCCAAAATCAGGCAACAGTTCTGGTGCAAAATACAGTTCAGCATATGCTGCTTGCCAGAGGAAGAAATTACTTATCCTTTGCTCATCACTTGTTCGTATAATAAGGTCAGGACATGGAAACTCAGCGCATTGTGTTCCGAGTTCCTGCTCAAATAGAGACTTCGTAATGTGGTTATGATCAAGAAGACCATCCTTCACCTTCGCTGCAATTCGTTGGCAGGCTTGAACAATGTCATTCTGACCGCTGTAGTTGGTTGCCATTATCAAGTGAAGACTGTCGTTGTTTTTCGTGGTCTCCTCTGCCTGGAATATGCCTTCTCGCAAGGACCTAGGGAGTCCTGAAACGTCGCCTATTACAGACAGTCGAATATTTTTCCTGTTAAAGATGACAAAAACCAAGTTTTTTTACCCTCAAAACATGTTTGTTTGATTAGAATCTAGTGGACTTCTATTAGATCACCTGATACCCAAAATCTATTAAATATTTATCAATTTAAATGTGTCGTCTGTCCTAACTGTAGAGAAAGTTCATTAATATCGCATAATAATATACAACGTTTTTGCTTATTGTAAATTTAATAATAGAC
>JAOQML010046557.1:0-10491 GCA_027568935.1 Erythroxylum urbanii
CATGAAAATTGCATTTCTAAGCTCTCATTTATCACTCATATTTACTATTCTAACCTCCCATAGGTAACGGGATGTTATATAAACCAGCCTAGAAAGTTGATGATCGTATATGCATGGAGAAGCTAGGGTTTATGTGATTTTGAAGAAAGCTTGGAGTTTAATCATGTAAGTATACATTAATCTTCATGGGTTATCTTAAATGAAACATATAGGGTGATTGTGTTGATATTAAATGATTATGATAATCGTGTTGAAAATGTGTGTAACGTGGAAGAAGAAATGGAAATGTTCATGGTTTGTTTAATAAAAGCATTTATGATGATCATTAAGGATAGATTGAAGATGTAAATGGAGTTGATTTTTATGCTAAATTGTGGATGAATAAATGGACATATTCATGTCTTACTTTTGTGTTATGATGAGTAATATACTTTCAAATGTTGTAAGGATGATTTTTGAAATGGATTGATAGTAAAAATGGTAATGGATGAGTGACAAATGTTGATGAATCAATGTATGTGTTTATGTCTTGTTTTTGGTTGACGAAGAGTGCAAAAATTTGACAAATGAATGGATAAATATGTTTTGTTTTTGGAGGTATAAAAACATGGGTTTATTGGTTGTTTTACAGATAGATAAATGGTGATAATAGAGTAGAAAGTGTGTTGGAATATTGATGAACTAATGTATACATTGATGTCTTGTTTTATGTAACTTGTGATAGTTTAAAAGATGGATTGATAGTGAAAATGTTGATGAATGTTGATGAATAAATGTATGTGCTTCTATTCTATTCTTGAGGACATGAAAACCTTAGATTTTAAGTTGTTATGTAGATCAAATAGATTGGGATTTAAGGTAAATGAAAGGTGAATTTATGTTAAAGAAAAGGCTAATATAGTGTTCTTGAAATAAAAAGAACTAAGACAATAGTGAATGATAAAGAATGATGATCATATTTTATGTTTTTGTATAATTGATAAACAATGGTTTATGTATGGTTTCATGGATGTTATTGAGTTAGAATTGAGGAGAGAATGAAGAGGAAATAATGTAGACATGATAAACTATGCACAAGATGGTTTAGATGTAACTTGTAGGAGTTGGAAATCTAGAAAACATGGAAGAGAATAGCTGGAAACTATCAGATATGACAACCCACGATTATGGGAATACAACGACGATTGTGGGAAGTGCAGAAAGTGCTGGAATTGTTCTGGTGGAGGAAGTCATCCATGATTGTGGGAAGGCCATTACCGCTAGTTATCCTTCTTTTGTTTGACGTTCAAAACAATAAATACTAAGGTACTTTCCTATAATGCGTTTAGGCTTGAATGAAGCTTAAAATGAACTTAGTTTGATGATGAATTAACTGATTAAATGTTGATATGTTTAGGGTGATAATCAAGGTTATAACTTAAGCATGGATGGTTGATATCAATGAAACAAAATCTGGAAATTTAGAGATGTTATATAAATGAAAGAGTTCATAGAAATGCAAATATGTTCAATGGAGATGAGCAAGGTATATTAAGTAAAGATGAATGAAAAATTCAAAACTGAGTGATTACATTTCTAGAAAAAGGATTGGAGAGTATGTGAATGATGAATGATTGATTAATGAACTTGGAATAATCAAATATACTTAAGGTATAAACCCAAGAGTAAGATAGACATATATAAGTGGAAATGTTTAAATGATCAGGAATTGTGAATAACGGAAACATACCAAGAATAGTTAAATTAAGCATGCATTATACATTACACAGATACATATATGTATGATTGAATGTTTATGTGATTGTGTAAATTAGTAATGTGTGAAATACGTGTGTGTATTGATTGAACATAGATACACAAGATTGAATGTTAACATTCAGATGTTTCCGGATCATAAAGACTAGCTAAATCTAGAACTTACTGTGAGTATCCTAGATGTTCTCACTAAGATTAAATGTTTATGCTTAATTTTCAATTATTGAATTGATAATTACGTGAATGTGAAAAATGCCGGACATTGATGGTCTGAGGAGTTTGATAACTAAAATCATATTAGAAATGCTTTAAAGAATATGAATGAGAAAGAAATAAGTGTTCTCAATGAAACATTGAATGTCGGGCTATTGTCCAATGAAAACATGAACAGTGAATATGTACTGAATAAAAGTGATTGATTGTATATATGTGAATTCATGGATTACATTACATGATATGCATGATCAAATAAAGGCAGTAGTGATCGGAGTAGCCAGCGAAAAAGAGCTTAAAGCTCAGAAACGTGTATAAGAGCCATACGCTCACTATGTAAAATGAGCCTGGTATCTCCAATGGATACAAGATAGTTATCAACGAACCCGACATCTATAACAGATATGAGACAGTTAAAAAGACACTTGGTCACAATAATTAACAATGAAAATGGAGTCTCATGAAAAATTGCATATACAAATTGATATATGTGTTATATGATTGATTGAAGTTAATTGTTTGGTTTGCAATGAAATTAAATTGTGAAATAATGTGGAATATGTGATTATGTGAACTATCTCTGAAATTTGAAATGTGAATTATATATGTGTTATGATATAAGTGAGCACATCGATGATGGCTTTCTCACTGAGTTCGTAGAATTCATCAAAATTGCAACGTAACTTTTTAGGTTCAGAGGAGATATCTGGTTAAACTAATTAGAGCATAGCCACTAAAATCAAACATGAGATAGGGGTCGGGATCAGTTTGCACCTGCATATATTTTTAATTATTTTATATTAAGGATTGTATTTTGCAACTACTGTATAATGTATATCTGAATTATGTAATGTAATGACATTTATGATTAGATGTGTTTTGTAGTGAAATGGTCTAAATGGAATGTTGATTTGCTTAAGATGTGCTTACAAATGAAATGAGCTAAAGTGGGTATTGGTTGTTTAAAATTATGTGTGATGTCTGGAAAAATTTGAAATGAGAAGATCTGATTATTTTAACATGCCATCCTTGTAGTGTATGTTCTCAAGTATCAACATTATGTTCGGAAATATGCCCTATGAGAGTGGTGTGTTACAAAATTTGGTATCAGAGCTTAGGCTTAGTATCTTATATGGGCATTTTTCAAAGTATATGTCAAGGCACGTGCATTTTAAACTTATCATAACATTTAGTGGCAATTAAACCCCAGTCTGAGTCGTATTAACATACGTCACACATATAAACATTCGTTAAGAGTCTGAGTTGTTAAAAATAATGAGAATAATGATGATTTTTCATAGTGTAAGAAATGAAAGTTTGTGCATATCTTGAAATAAGAGATACTATATGATTCGATATGTTAGACATAGATTTAAAGTATTTGTATTTGTATTTATAACAGTGAATATGACATTGGTATTGTGTTGTGGATGTATATTTTGGATTGATGTGGATGTGAATATTCGTGAATTAACTGAGAAAAAAATAGAGGCATTAATGGAAATGACAAGATTTAAATTGTATAAGCAAAGTTAAATGAAAACTAAATTTCCTATGACCTTGAGAGGTTGAGCTTGGACTCGAAATGGTTGTATAATTAATGTGATAAGAGTTATGATTTAGTATAAGGTTATGTCAGTAGATTTGAGATTATAAATTTCATGATGGTTACGTATCTTATATTTCTTAATTGATTAAGAACATACGTATGAAAGATGAAATAAATGATAACTGAGAGATGAAGCAAAGGACAATGAGATATGTAGAAGTCCTCAAGATTAAGTTGACCAATTATTATGAGTGCATATCCAATAATGTGGTTATCTTGGTGAATAATGAGCACATGTGTAATATATACTTAGATATAGTATAGGAGGTAATTGATGACATATTGAATACTTTTTAATCATAGTTCTCATGGTTAAAATTCTGAGATAACTTAGAGTAGCGCAGTGGAAGCATGGGTTTAGATGGTTATATTGAAATGGTAACTACTAAGGAGAAGTAACTTTTGTATTATCATAGAATATTCAAATGTTATCTAGAATTAATTGAGATTAAAGTATCATTAGCGTAAAATATTAAGTAATGACTCGAAATGTGTGAAGAAACTACTAAAAATGGTCAGACGTCAGAATAAGTCATTAAGGAATATAGGGAAATCAAATGATTGAATAAATCATACGAGAAAAGAAGTCAATTGAGCGATTGATAAAAACATGAGATAACATTACCCCATCTGAGGAATTAGTTACTTAAGAACTTTGGAAACTAGTTATTGGTACTTTGAATTATTAATGATGACTTTTGGGTTGACCAATGCCCCTGGTAGCATTCACGGCAATAATAAATAAAGTGTTTCAACCTTGCTTAGAACAATCAGTGACGGTGTTCATAGATGATATTTAGAGTGTATTTGAAAAGTAAAGAGGAACACTTTGAACACTTGAGATTAGTCTTACATATCATGAGGGAGAAACAATTATATGCCAAGTTTAGTAAGTGTGAAGTTTGGTTGGATCAAGTAGTATTTTTGGGTCATATAGTATCTTTACAGGGCATATAGGTAGAACCAAAGAAAATTGAGGCAATGATGAAGTGAGAAACTCCGAGGAATGTTTATGTGATTGTGCAAATTATTAATGTGTGAAATACGTGTAATATAGATACACAAGATTGAACATCAACGTTCAGACGTTTCTTGATCATGAAGACAATAGCTAAATCTGGAGCGTATTGTGAATAACCTAGATGTTCTCGCTAAGATTGATTATATATGCTTAATTTTTGATTGTTGAATTGATAATTATAAGAATGTGAAAAATTCCAGAAATTGATGGTTTGAGGAGTTCGATAACTGAAATCATATTGGAAGTGCTTCATTGAATGTAAATGGGAAAGAAATAAATGTTCTCAACGAAACGTTGAATGCCATGCTATTGTTCGATGAAAATGTGAACAGTTAATGTTTACTAAATAAAAGTGATTGACTGTATATATGTGAATTCATGCATTACATTACATGATATGTATGATCAGAAAAAGACAAATGTGACTGTAATAGCTAGCGAAAAAGAGCTTAAAGCTCAGAAACATGTATAAGAGCCACACGCTCACTATGTAAAATGAGCTGGGTATCTCTAACAGATACGGGACAATTATTAATGAGCCTAATATTTACAACAAATATAGGACAGTTAGAAAGGCACTCAGTCACAACAATTAACAATGACAGTAGAGTCTCATGAGAAATTGCATGTACAATTTGATATGTGTGTTATATGATGGATTAAAGTTAATTTTGTGATCTGTATTGAAATTGAATTGTGAAAGAATGTGCAATATGTGATTATGTTAACTATCTCTAAAATTTGAAATGTAAATTGTATATGTGTTATGATATAAGTGAGCACATAAATGATGTCTTGCTCACTGAGTTCACAAAACTCATTAAAAGTACAAGTTACCTATGACCCCTCTTATGCATATCTATCATTTCTAACTTGTTTTCCACATTATTTTCTCTTTATTATCAGTTTCATTTACGCTCAATTCATTTACATCCAAATCATAATCTATGTCTGATCATCAACCCAAAAATATAACATTCAAACTTATACACATTCATCATAAATATCTGCACATGTTCAACTCCCTATATCACCTTCATTTCATCTTTAACTTATCACACCAATTCTTCCCATTACAAAACACCATAATACTCATTTTCTGTTAACTTAAGTAAAGAAAAAGGCTATAAAGTGCCTAGCTTACACCTTGTGCAGCATCACTAGCTTGTAAAATGCATTTCTCTCAACTCTGATATCCAAAAGTTACAAACTTTATATCATTGGAAAGCTAAGAGGATAAACTACAACTTCCAAGAAGATAACATTGTTCAAATCAGCCTAGATTAATACAGTTTTTCCCCTGAAGTCAAAATATAGATTTTACCCCTATGAATGCTTGAAAGTGCAATGCGAAAACTTGGAAAGTCATGAGAAAAACATAAATATATTCCATTAACATCAAAAGAAAAGAGTTTTACAAAGCTTTAATGGGCATTTCAAGACCTAAATACATCATTGGTCTCATAATCCAAAAATACAAAATCTACATGAACGAGTGTTACATGAAATGCGGCTAAAGCCTTGTGTTTTCATAAACTAACTTAAATACAAAAAATATGTAGACTTGGAGTGATGCCTTGACTCTCTATCACCCAATCTCTTGCTCTTCCCGTAAAGATGGGGAGGAACTGGGGGTATGGGCTTAAAAGCATGTGGGTAACAAGTTTATAGATGAGAACAAGCAAAACCATTAAAAATATTCATTGCTATAGTAAATTGCATTGAATCCATAAAACACATATTTCTCAAATTCCCAAGCTTGTCAAACAATTCATAAACAACATAAGTCATGTATTTCTCAACTTGTCAAATAAATCATAAACACATAAGCAATCATAATGGTTTGGGTAATCTATAAACATGAGGGAGTTCTTGCGAATCTCTAATAAATATGAGGGAGTTCTTGCGAATCTCTAGTAAACATGAGGGAGTCTGTGATGAAGCTCCATGTCACTAGCGGGCAAGGGGGAGAAGCCTTTAACATGGTCAACGTGCATGTGACATAATAGAATAGACCACCACAAACCCATACAATCATAAATTTCATATCTTATAACATCTTGCACATTTCGGAAACATGATTTCCATAAGCATGATATTTTTCAAGTATAATTTCCATCATCATTTTATAAATCATCATCAAGATTCATATACCAAATATGTAGCTGTAACACCCCCACTGTTATAAGGTACATAATGGAACACCCTTATGACATTCTAGTACATACCCTATAACAATGGTGTGCTACAGTCTCACTTTCACTTTATCACATGATAATTTATCCCGTTTAATCATGGCATCTACTATCATACAAGAAAATCACCAAATTTTTTTAAAAACAAATTTCCTCTTTTGATTTCATAAATACTGAATGTACATACATTGTAGTTTTCCAAAACTTTGTACATGTACATCATCATATCCTAATACAAAATGTACTACATGAAGAAGGAAATACAAAAGATTTAACTAAATCCTTCAGTCTAACTGATCGACCTTTGAGCCATATCTTTTTCACAAAAGTACAAGAATTAAGCTTCTTGTACGATCTCTCAGTAGCTAGAGTCCTCTCTATATCCTGAAATGTCAACGTTCAATATTGGGTGAGTTTTGCAAACTCAGATGAGGTAACCATCATCAATGGTTCACTCAATTCATGCAACATATCATTTCACATAACAGATAATTCATATCATGGCATTATATTTTTTTATAATATCACATATCACATTTTCATTTAAGAGTAAGACAATTGCATTTCAATCAATCAAACATACTTGATATAAATGCATATGAAATGCTCATGAGACACTTTCAATTTATTACGTTGTTGTGACCGAGTACCTAAACTGTCCCGTATCCAATTTGGATATCGGGCTCATTAATAACTGTCCCTTATTTGCTTGGGGATATATGGCTCATTATACATAGTGAGCCTTAGGCTCTTAATCACTGTTTGAGCTCAAGGCTCTTTTCACTTGTTGAGCTTTAAGCTCTGATCGGTGGCTACTCTGGTCACAACTGCCATTATCTGATTGTACATTCATGAATGGAATGCATGTACCATAATCACTCACATTACAAAGCACCTAGGTCTTTACATTCACATTCAAATAGCACTTCAATATACATTCCACATTCACATTCATTGGATCTTCTGTTCGGAATCAACAATCAAACACATTCATTTCACATTCATTTATCATTCAAAGCATAATTTAAGCAAACAATAATTAAGAGAAACCATCTAGGTTACTCATAGATTGCTTCCGAAGCTATTGGCTTGAACTTCCAGCAATGTCTAGATAAGGACGTTCAAATTGCTCCTCTAAAACAAGTAATATACACACATCACACTTTAGCACAATTATAAATATTCATTTGTGCACATATATGTATATGAAATATGTACAATGCATGTTTATGAAAATCCTGGGTATCTTTCCATTATTCACATCACACTATCATACATATTTCCAACTCACATAAGTATCATTTATACTTATGGTTTATACCTCAAGAAAACCACAAAAATCAAAATTCATAACTCATTTCTTCAATTCAGATTTTTCCTAAGATGCTCTTTCGGGACAACTTTCCAAGTTCTTTTTGACCAAGAACATGAAGTCATTTAAGGATACTTTCTTATATAAAAGTTCTTTTCTATCTCTTAAGTTTCTAATGACACCAAGATCACTCAATTTGGTTAAGTATCCTATGATTTATTGCCACAATACCACAGACTGTGCATAATTGAACTTTTAGCTAGTTCATGATCATACCCTAAAATTGTACAATTCATAACTTTCAACCCAGTTATCTAAAAATTACAAACTTAGTACCAATTGAAAGATAAGAGAATTAACTATAAATTTTGTTAAGACACCTTTGCCTGATTCAGCCTATAACTTTTGTCAAGACTGCGATGACTTCGGCAGAGTCGTGATCGCAACACGTCGTGATCATGACCTGCATCTGGCCGAAGTGCCTCCTTTCCTTCTTTTTTTCTTTTTCGAAATTCATATCCAATTTACACCTAGAAAATGAGGTTTTTTAGCAAAGTCATCTTCTAAACAATTGTTTATCTATTTCTTAGTATTCTAAGGAACCTAAGGTCATACAATTTTGCTAATATTCTAAAAGTTATACACAATTTACTCCATACTATTCAGAAATAGAGACAAAATCTATAACCCAACTTCAAGACAATTTTTAACAGTTTTAGAGACAGAATTCAAACTTGATTTCTTCATGAAAATCCACTCATCTCTATTTTAATATAAATCAATAATCATCCTATTTGGATATCTGTAGATCAAGGTATGTCCAAAACACCAATGCATGTTCAGTTGAACCACTACAACTAACACATTTCCAGTACACTTCCTCATCAATCTCTTCCTAATTTATCTCTTTTGCTTAATCAACCACTTCTAACTTATATCCACCTCATTTTTTCTTCAATAATACCCCAATTATAGTTCAAGATCATCTATACACAATTCAAAATCCATGTATGATCATATACACCAAAAACAAAACACATCATATACACATTTATCATAATGAACTTTCTATCTCAAAAACTATCTCAACAACAACTTATCAATTATCAACAAATCAAATACTCAAACAAGACATCATCAATCTTTATTCTTCATCCACAAAAGATACACACAATTTCATAACCAATCCATCAATCTCAAATTACTCCACATACAAGTTCTATTTACATTAACCCATGAAAATTCAATATATAACTTACTTGATTTCTCTTCAAATCCTTCAAAAGAACACCAACCCTAGCTTCTCATACAACCCACATACATCATCACGGAGGTTAGGAGGTTGGGTCTTTGCTGAGAAATGAAGAAGAAAACAGGATAAGGGTTGCAAATGAAAGATAAGAGGGCTAGGTTCAAAGTTGGTGAAGGTTGGGAACAAAATTCATGAGGCAGGAGAAGAGAGAGTCACGTAGAAGAAGAAGAAAATAAGAACAAATACCCTTAAATTAGAAAACATTGTGAGAAACAAGTCAAGGAGGGTCTTTACAATTAAAAGAATAGTGATTTTAAGACATGGCCACATGTCATCTCCTTATAGGTTCACTTAGGTTATTTTCATTCAATTTGTCCCTTCAACTCCAATTTCTATTCCAATTGTCTCCAAATTTCAATGACATATGTCATTAAATCCCAAAGTCATAAATAAAAATTTTCACTTCCATTTGAATCTTAATTCTACAGCTATTTGTCAATTGTCTTGCGACTTGGAATTTTTGTTAGTCCAAATTTACCCAAATTTTCAGAAATTTTCTAAAATTCTTCAAAAATTCTAAATTACTAAACACACTCTCCAAATCAAATTTTCAACATATAAAAACCACAATTCTCCAGAAAATCATATTCACAATTCAATTATAAATCAATTATATACGGAATGTCTATGAATGCATGTACAATTATTTTCATGTGCAAAAATTCAATATTCATGAATATGAGCATATCATATAATGCATGAACATGAAAGGCATTTTTCTAATTTCTTACAATCTCTTATAATTACTATTATAGCCTCAACATGGGTAACGAGATGTTACAAGGGTTCTTCATTCAATTCTTATTCACTGTATTTTACCAAGAATGGGATCGAAGGATTTTGTGACGACTAGTGATGAACAATGTCTATTTTATCTACTCACACACAAACCTATTAATCTTCCGTTCTTGATTCTGTCTTACATGATGAGGACTCAGGAGGAGTATCATCTGAAGAGTGTTTCGTCACTTATGGTATACTGTTGATGAGATTATTTAAAGAATCTGGAATCCTACTTGATAAAGGAAACAGAGTAAAGTTGAATATTAAGAGTGTTATCAATACCTCTACTAT
>JAOQML010046565.1:0-10491 GCA_027568935.1 Erythroxylum urbanii
TTAACCCGAGTTTTCTCTTAGGTTTTGTTTAATCAAGTTACGATCGTTGATTAAACTTAACCACCAAATAACCTAGGATACAATCTCTAGATTTAATTAGAGAGTAGCATTAAAAATTAGGAAAATTGATTAATTAAGGCAATAACCATATACAATGCATCATTTAACATAATTCATGTCATCCTTAATGATTACGAATCATTAGTCACTGCACATGAATTTCAACATAACAATTACGGATTATATCAAAGTTTTAGCAATGGTTATGCAATCAAATAATTTAATGAACGCATTAAAATCATCCATTCATAATTCCAATGGGTTCATACAAAAATAACTGAATAATAACGAAAATCCAATTATCCATACACAAAATCTAAATCAATTAACATAGGATAACACAATCAATTTCTAATGAAAGAAAGAAACAATAAAAAAAATAAGAAAAAAACTTAACCCCGATAGTCGACATCGATAATAACTCCAAACTGGTGTCGGGACATTTAGCCTTCCATAGATTTCCCAAGAAAATGCTTCAACCCCATAACAATTATCCCTACCAAAAGCCCTTTATATTTTAAGCTACTGCCGCAACTCTCTCTTCATTGTGTATTTGATGGGATAAATAAAGTCTCATGTCCCAAACTACTGTACACGCCACTTCCTTTTATTTCTGCCAATGTAGCTCTCCTCTCACTGTAGCTTCTCTACTGTTGCTAATGGGACGAATAAAGATGGGGCTTTTGTTTTAAAACCTACTACCGCTGCCTCCTTGAAACATAGATATCATCTTTGTTTAACGTAGTTGTCTGCGTTAAAAACAGATATAAACACAGATTGTGTTTTGTTGTTTCTGCTCTCATCTATGTTGTCATTTTGGCTGTTGGATTTTTCTTCATGGGCTGTCATTTTAGACAGCCTCTTTGATGCTTTTAATGGCTTCAAAATTTCATGCTTTAATCTTATATTTGTATTCCATCATTAAATCTACATGTAAAATTAATAGGAACACAAAATGAGCAATTAAACTCAAAAAAATAGGAATGAATTCAAATGAAATAACATATAAAAATATAGCAAAATCCATCCATATCAATTAACATGGATTTTATAATAGGATTGCCAAAGACTCTGAGGAATCACAACGCCATATAGATTATGATGGACCGATTGACTAAGTCGGCCCATTTCTTACTAGTAAGAGAGAATAGCTCACTAGACCAATTAGCTCAAAGGTATGTAGAGGAGGTAGTTAGACTGCATCGAGTTTCGATGTACATTGTATCGAACAGAGATCTCATATTTACTTCAAGATTTTAGAAGAGCTTACAATCAGCTATGGGCACAAAATTGAAATTTAGTACTGCATTTCATCCTCAAATGGATGGACAGAGTGAGAGGATGATCAAAACCATTGAGGATATGCTTAGGGCATATGTATTGGAGTTTCAAGGAGCATAGCATTAGTATCTAGCCTTAATTGAGTTTGCATATAACAACCACTATCACAGTAGTATCAGAATGGCATCGTATAAGGTATTGTATGGCAGAAAATATTAATTGCCTCTATATTGGGATGAAGAAGGTTTGAGAATAGTAGTAGGTTTGGAACTTATATAAGATATAGTGGATAAAGTGAAACTGATTTGAAGTAAAATTAAAGCAGCTCAAGATTTGCAAAAAAACTATGTGGATCAGCACCGAAAGGATATAGAATACAGTGTAGGAGACAAAGTGTTTCTGAAAGTCTCGCCTTAGTGAGGAGTGTCGAGATTTAGCAAGGGTAAGTTGAGCCCTAGGTATATTGGTCCTTAGGAGATCATTGAGAGAATTGGACCATTGGTTTACAAGTTAGCCTTACCAAATGAGATGTCTCAGATATACAATGTGTTCTATGTGAGTATGCTTAGAAGAAACCGATTAGATCCGATGCATGTGTTACCAACTAAAGAGTTCAAAATATCTAGTAATCTGAGTTATATTGAGGAGTCGATCAAGAAAGTGGGATATCAGACAAAACAGTTGAGAACTCGAGAAATTTATTGGTGAAATTCCTTTGGAAGAATCACTTGAGTGGGGAAGCGACTTGGGAAACGGATGAGCACATGAGAAGTCAATATCCCCATATATTTGATGATTCAGGTAAGAATTTTAAGGACGAAATTTCTTAAGGAAGGGAGAATTGTAACAACACATTATCCCATGTTAAGGGTTGGAACCTTAGAATACTGTGCATAAGGGATATAATGAGAAATTAGGAAATTGCATTTTATGCTCATGTATAGTATAGCATACACACATACGTGAATATTAATTTTTGCACATTAAAATGAATGTACATGCATTCATTGACATTTGAGAGTATAATTGATTTATAAATGTGATTTTTGATATGAATTGTGGTTTATATGTATTGAAAATTAAATTGGTGTATATAAATATTGATTTAGTATTTTTGGTGAAATTTAGAAAATTACTGAAATTTTAAGTATTTTCGAGACTAGGAAATATGCCAAGTGGCAGAAAATTGATAAATGGAAATAGAATTAATAGTCAAATGATAGTGGAAATTTTTATAAATGAAATTTGGATTTAATGACAGATTTCATTGAAATTTAGAGAAAATTGGAGTAGAAATTGGAGTTGACTGGACTAGTTAAATGAGAGAACCTAGTTCAAATCAATAGAGATTAGACATGAAGAAAATGACAAATGTCACTTGCCAAACCATATCTTTATCCCACAATTGATTTAACCTTGAAAGACCATTTTATTGTTTTGTTTCTTGCTTTCTCTTCTTCTTTTCATGACTTTCTCTTCTTCTTCTCTTCTTTCATTATTTTGATTTCCTAACTTCCATTAATGTTAAATCCAGCTCTCATCTTACACTTGCTACTCTCTCCTTGATGTCTTCTTCAATTGCCACTAGAAAACCTAAACCTCCCAACCTCCATGATGATGTTCGTATGAAGATGGAAAGTTAGGGTTAAGTTTGGCTTCAAGATTTTCGAAGCTAAATCAAGTAAGTAGCTAGTAATGCTTTGATCTTCATTAGTAGTGGTATATGTAACTAATAGGATGGATGAATTGAGATTTGATGATTGATCATGAGTTCTTATATATGTGTTTTAATGTGGGTGTAGTGTAATAAATAAGGAGATCATGCTCTAAATTATATTGAGTTAATGTTATTCATGACTTGTTTGGTAAATGAATCAATTATGATAATGAGTTATGAGATGTTTGACTATGAAAAAGGAAGTTTGGAATATGATGATGTGTGAATGAAGTGGTAAAAAGAGTTATGTATTACTTTGTGTTAAGATGAATGAAAATTAATGAGTTTAGAGCTAATAAGAATGAGTATTATGATGTCTTGAATTTAGATGAATTAAGATGATATTTAGAAGTGAAATAAAGATGAGAAATGAAGTTGAATATGTGCAAGAATTTGGAGTTGAAAGTGTATAGGAATATGTTCTATTTTTGGTGTTTATGATCAATTATGGTTTTTGATTTGTGCATGTATGAAATTGAGCTGAAATGGAGTCATGAATGAAGAGGAAATGATGGTGTATTAAGTTAGAAATGATGACTAAGTATAAGAGATGATAGAAGTAGCTTGTATGAGTTGGAAGAAGTTGGAAAAATTAGAGAAGTTGTTGGGATACTTCTGTTGGAAGCATCCCACGATCATAGGAATTTCCTAAGATCATGGGAATGCTTAACGAAGGAAGAAATTTTTTTACCAACAAATCCCACAATTGTGGAAATGATTAGCGAGGGAAGAAACTCTCTGCTAACAAATCCCACGATCGTGGGAAATAGTCCACGATCATTTGCATGATATAAAGGAGCAAATAGACCGAGTGTCTCTAGATATTGCCGGGATTTCAAGGCAATAAGCTATCTGGAGCAAACTGTGAGTAACCTAAGATAGTCTCACCTGGATTATTTTTTATTTAAATTCTGTATTAAATTTGTATATGATGTGAATGTAGTGATTCTGGATATTGAAGGTCTGAGGAGTTTAATGCATGTAAAACATATTAGAAGTGCTCATTGAATGTGAATTTGATTGAATAAGTGTTTCACAACTTAATTATTGAATGTCGGACTAAAGGTCCAATGATGAATGTGAACGCGAATACAAATGTGAACGTGATTGATTGAATACAATGATTCAATATATATGATGCATTTGATTATATAAATGCATGAAATATAAAGACAGTTGTGGCCGGAGTTGTCATTGAAAAAGAGCTTAAAGCTCAGAATGTGATAAGTGCCTCAGGCTCAATATGTAAAATGAGCCATGTATCTCCAACGGATAAGGGACAGTATTAATAAGCCTAGTATCCACAACGGATACGGGATAGTGAAAAAGACACTAGGTCACAATAAAGTAATAAATGAATATGAGTCTCATGAATATTGCATATATACATGATATGTATGATTTGAATGATTGTAATGTATTATTGAATTGTATTGAATGAGAAATGTGAAAATTATGTGCAAAGTGTTTTGTGAGGTTATATGTTGATAAATGAAATAATGTGAATTATGTGACTGCATGAATTGTTGTGTTATGTGATGTGAGTGAACCATCGAGGATGGTTAACTCACAAAGTTTGCAAAACTTACCAAAATTGTAACGTTGACTTTTCAAGTCCGAGAAAGATGATATAGCTTCTAAGTCATTTAGAAGAGAACTAGTACTGCTTTTGGAAAAAAGATATGACTCAAAGGTCGGTCAGCTGGGACTGAATGATTTAGACAAACTTTTTGTATAATTCCTCATGTATGCAGCATGCTTACAATAGAGCTGTAGACTCTGATAGGTTGTTGATATTATACATATATGAATGATGTTGTAACGCTAAAATGTACATATTGTTTATGAAATGAAATGAGGAATTTGGGTTTTAATCACTGTGATTCTTATGATTTTAATTTATGATGCCATAAGTTAAGTAAAAGTGATATAGTTGGTGCACTGCTTCTGTCGGGTATGTGCTCGAATGTCTGATAACATACTGACACAAAAGTCTGATGGGAGTGGGGTGCTACATTATAATTGTCATGGAAATTAAGAAGAAGAAAGAAGAAAATAACAAAGAAGAAGAGAAGAAGGAAGCATGTAACATAAGTGAAATATCATTAAAGATGGTCTTTCATTTGAGAAATAACATGGATAGATGTGTGGCAAGTGGCATGAAACTTGTCACTTGCCACATATCCTATTCTTATGGCTTCAGTTGGCCCCTTTTTAATAACTAGCCCATTTTTCCTCTAATTTCTAATCTAATTGTCTCCTAATTTTCTATGACACTTGTCATTTAATCATAATGCCACTTATCAATAATTTCTACTGCCATATGACACTTGATTCTACTACTATTTATCAATTATCTTGCCACTTGGTATTTTTTCTAGTCCAAAAATATTCATAATTATCATAAATTTCCCAAATTTTCACCAGAAATTCTAAATCAATAATATAATTCACCAAATCAATTTTCAAGACAAAACATTCACTATTCACTTTATAATCACCTTAAAATCATTTATACCTTAGAATATGTCAAATAAGTGTATAAAAAGTCATTGTAATGTCTACAAAAATCAATTCATGTGTGTGTATCCTACTGATATGCATGAGTATGCAATGCACCTTATAATTTCTCAATATTGTTTTCTTGTACAGTTATCCAAGGTCCTAATCCTTAGTATGGAAAAACGAGATACTACAAGTGTGCAGTTTTATGGGTTGTCCAACAAAGATCCCAACGCCCATCTTGCAAATTTCTTAGAGATTTTTTAGAGTTTCAGGTTTAATAGGATGTTAGATGATGGTGAGAGGTTGAGATTGTTTTCTACCTTGAGAGATCGAGCAAAGGCATGGTATAATTCACTCAGTGTAAGCCAAATCACTACTTGGGAGTAGCTAACCCAAGCTTTCTTGGCTAAGTACTTCCTCTTGACCAACACAAAGAGATCACCAACTTTGAACAAAGAGATGGGGAGTCGTTGTATAAGGATTTAAGGAATTACAAAGGAGCTGCCCTCACTACAACCTTCCGAAGGAATTTTGCAGACATTCTACAACAATATAACTCAGAGCATAAGGTGAATAATAGATGCAGCTGCAGGAGGGTTTTTGATGAGGAAAACCATTGATGCAGCTCATGGTCTTTTGGAAGAGTTGGCGAGTAACAACTGTATGTAGTCAACTGAAATGAGTAGAAAGGTCTAAGAAGCAAAAAGGAATGATTCCACTTGATTCGGGGGTAGCTTTGTAAGCACAGATTGCTGCCCTCACCAAGCAGTTGAGCAATATGCAACGAGCTTCTTCATCCACTAAATTTTCTAGGAAGTTATATAGGTTAGTACACAATCATGCTAAAAGCTTTATTCATATACAATTCTTAAACTAATCTTTAATAAAGCTAGCCAATGCTTTTGTTTTAATTTAGCTTGATTCTACATATGTACCACTTATCTTACAACTCCATTAAGCACATCTTGAAGCTTTTTTCTTCTTTATTCATGTAATTGTTCCACTTGAAAACTTTCTAAAAAATCAAAGGCAACTTGACTTCCATCATATACACTTACTTTTATATTAATAAAATTTAAGCATATTGACTTGGCATACATATTTAGGGGGGAGAAATCATTATTACATGTTCTTAGGGTTAAGAAAGGCATATTGATCTTAAATTTGTACATGATATTTTTGAAATTTATTCATTTACTTGGCAAGCACTTTCCATGTACTCTTTGCCAATATAATAAAGTTTTCTAAAAGGGAGAGACAAATTTTATTTTTTTCTTTCTTATTCTTATAAATTTATATGTCAAATACCCTTTCTAATGTTAAAAAAAGGACATAAAATAGTTATATTGAAAATCATTCATCATGTAATACTCCAAAACTTTCCTTTCATTGAATATAAATTTTTATGTTCCATAAATAGTATTTTTAGATGAATAGTGAATTTTTGTGGGACCCAACCTAAAAATAATGAAAAATATCCGAAATAAGTATTAGAGTTTAATGATACTAAAATAGATTGAAAATAATTCCTATAAGATGGATTTTTAGAGTTCCGAAAGTTAGGATTGAAATGCCCTTTTTAGACAGTAATGGGTATTTGATTTTAAACCCATTTGAAAATTTTTAAAGCATCCAATCAATAATTATTGACCCTAATTAGAGTATTTCATGGTCAATTCGATGGTAAGACAGTTGCGGAATATTTTCAGAATTTAATTCAATTAGTTGATGAATTAAATTCAATAAAGGGCAATTTGGTCTTTTTACATGTCATTAAGGGTAATTTCGCCTTTTTACATGGTGTTACTAGAAGAATGACTCATTAGAAGAGAAACAATAGGAAGGTGAAGTGTGGAATCCATTAAATGAGCATTAAAAAGAATAGAGCAAGACTTTTTTCTTCATTTGAACATAAACATGAGAGACCAAACAAAATGTAAAGAAGAAGAGAGAAGAAGGGATATGCAACCAAGGAGGGAGAAGAAGAGTACAACTACCATTTTTTATGATTTTGGAGCATAAATTGAAGAGATCTTGATCAAATGGAGGTATTTATCAAGTATCAAGAGATTGGAAGATAAAATGGCAAAATTTCCTAACCTAAATTTCTAGTTTTGAGGCTTTTTAGTGGGATTGATTTATGTAAGATAAATGATGAGTTTTGAATTGCCATAGAGTAGATAATAAGTTTGGAAGCATTTAAAGGATGAAAATGACAAGAGAAAGAATTATGATTAGTGAATATTTGTACATGGTTCTCGGATCACTTGAACCAAACATCTTGTTTTGACTATAACTTGGCCTATAAAACTCTAAATTCTGTTATTCAAATTGTATATGAAACCTAAGACATAGTACTAAAACTTCCTAGAAGAGACCCTGATTTAGTTCTATCTTAATCATATTGTAATTTAAGATTGAAAATGGTGATCTGATGTTGGCTTGTGATGTTTGGTGCATGTTTCTTGAATTAGAACTTAAAATGGTCTGATTTGTTATGATATCAAAACTACATACATAAGGGAATGAATTTCTAGAAGACCTCAAAACCTAATTTGAACATTTTCTATATGCAAACTAAGGAACAAGTGGAGGTATAGCTTCTGGACATAGGCCAAAACTATAACTCATCATGCATGATCATCATACGGTGAATTAAATTGAGTGAGACAGTGTTTTGAAGAATTTGATAAGATAGAATTGGTAAAAATATGATTTTAATTGACTTTTGAAGTTAGAATTGGAAATGGAGAACAATAAGTTAGCGTTTGGTGGTAAACGGAAATACAATTAGCATACATGTTATGCGATTAAAAACTAATCTCGAATTCAGTTAAGCCAAATTTGTAGTATTAATGTCTTATTTTTTAATATGGAAATAAATGCCTAAGTAAAATGTGCTTGTGTAGGTAAAGGAAAGGCATAAAATGCGTAAATGTGCTTGGCAATAAAGTTGCTTAAGTTGAGTGCATTTTAAATGTATTTTATGAAAATGATTTCCATTTTATCGTGAAGTGAATATTGATTATGAGTTTTATGTGAATGATGTATTATAAATGAATATTGCTAGTATAATTTTATGTTTTAGCAATATATGAATTGAAGTTTGACAGTTAAATCTTATACAATTTGAGTTTACATTAAGATGATGCTATTGGTTGATAAAAATGGAAATGGTTTCTAGCTTATGGTATACTGATAGGTTATATACATATTATTATACCGGTGTATAACAGTTAACCTAGTACGGGTAAGTGATGTAGAATTAGTTTTGTAACTAGTGGTTAACCAGTTGCAGGTAAGTGATGTAGAACCAGCTCTATAACTACCTGTATATAGCGATTAACTTAGTACAGGTAAGAGATGTAGAACTAGCTTTGTAACTAGTGATTGACCAGTTACGGGTAAGCGATGCAGAACTAGCTCCGTAACTACTGATGTATAATGGTTATCCTAGTGCAGGTAAGCGATGTAGAACCAACTCTGTCACTAGTGATTAACCAGTCATGGATAAGCGATACAGAACTAGTTCCGTAACTTTATGCTTTAATGTACCATATAACAAAAAAGTTAGTGATAGGCTATGTGGTGTAAGAAATTCATGACATTTTTAATTTCTCCACAATTTATTTAAAAAGTGATTTGAGAAACTTGATTTAAAGAAGCATATATGTTTTATATTAATATTGAATTATGCAAATTGAGATGAATTTATTTTAGGGAGGTTTAAATAGTTAAATATGATTTGAATAGAAATTCTAGCACCCACTGAGCTTGTTCAGCTAACACTCTCATTTTTGTTTTTAAATGAAACCTCCTAGGTGCACACTTAAAGGCTTCAGTGTAGGGATTTAATGATGCAGATCGGGTAAAATTTAAAAATTTTAATCCGATAACAACAAGGATTGTTTCTATTATTGCTAATTCTCCTTGTATTTTGATTGCATCACAATCAAGTTTATATTCGCACAAGAGGGATTGTTAAACCATACCTTTGGTCTCTAACGAAGCTATATTCCTCTCCGGTTCACCTTGAATCCGAAATAAGAAGGACGTCGAGTTCGTGCTAGCGTTCTCTTCGTCTGCACCTAGCTTTGTCACCCTGTTTCTTAATAGATTACTCAATCAATAATTATTTTTAACAAGTTATAAGAGAACAATGGCTAACCGAAAAACTCTATATCCAAGTCTGACTAGATGTAATGTTCATATAGCCTTAAAATACTCTTTAAATTCCCACAGCATTTATGGCAATTAAATCAAGAACGGTTTTGAAACAGCATACCTAATTCCTAACCTTTTGGCACTAGAACAATTATAACTTCTTCTAGAGAACTCCAAACGATCTGAAACCTTCACCATTAGATTCTACACTTCAAGGATACAAAATTGACCAGTCATTTGTCCATAATGTTTATCTTCTGCCCTTTCAAATTCTTGTTCAAAATCGCATTAAATTCTGTCGCGAATTTGATGGCTATAATAATACATCTATTCTCTCTCTTCATTTGTTAAAATAAATTCTTTTGGGCTTGGGATATAAATAAATTCTTTTGGGCTTGGGCTATAAATAAATTTATATTTCATGAAATTTATATTATCCTCATAATATACATTTCAAGTAAATTTATTTCCCGTCTAGGCTTTCACGTCATGTGACAATATTTTAATATATACCTTTATTTCATCAACATGAAATCTTGTACACTGTAAATATATTTTCTTGTTTCCCGTTCAGTTGGTATGACCTATATCGAGGATTTGTGTTGTGTTGGCAATGAAATACAACATTTTATTTCATAAAATGTAAGCGACGTTCTAGGTATACATTACAGCTACCCAAACAACATAGATGTTTAGTAAACCTTGTACGTAACAAGATCCTTCTAGTAATGTTATCAGTAACATTACTTATGTTCATTCCTTGC
>JAOQML010046575.1:0-10491 GCA_027568935.1 Erythroxylum urbanii
TCAAGATTGGCGTCTAGCAACACGTCATGACCACCCAAATATTTAGGAATGTCAAAGTGGTTTTGACTAACCTTTCCATGCATGATTTTTCCGTATAATTCAATCCTTTCATCATATAATGTTCCGATTAGACATAGATCATGGAATTAATGTGTACTTTATTTTGAGTCCAATCATATTAGTTCTCCGCCATTAGCTATCGGTTCAATTAATGACATTTGTAAACTATTTACAAAATCTCATTCCACCTTGGCCAACAATTTCTCGAATCAATAGTAATCGAGAACAACGGGGCATTCTTCCTAATTACTTTAGGGTGATGAATCCTATCTTGGTCACACAACTATCTCCATATAATTCATGCTACATCCAATAACTACCAATTGAACAACCCATAATTAAATAGGTCATAAATAGTATCAAAATGTAGCAATCCCTATACAAGATAACTTTGGTGATCTCAGGTCAAAGGATCACTTATACAATCATCATAATAATAATTCCATAGATATACAAGTAATGTTCCAAATAGATTTCTCATATCGGTTTTGTTCAATGAACTTGTTCTCCAACAAGCACCCACACATTTATTTAAGTATCTCTACACTTTAGCATATGAGATCAACTACTTTCTTTATAAGGAAAAACAAAACATATGTTATTCTTTTTACAATTTATTAATTTCCAATCTTAATAGAACAATGACTAGAAACATTCAGGAATAATACATAAATGCAATATGAATCTCATAATTATAATCTCATTATAATTTCATTTGCAATGTACAATTATCTCATGGACTTTATCATATACATCTAAACATGTACAAGATAAAGAATGCCTTTAAATAATTTGTCACTAAACACTACAAGAAAAATGTTGTTTTGCAATGGAAATTGCCGACAGAAAACATTAACATTTTGTCGATAAGTCAGTTTAGCGATGGATTTTACCGATGGACAAAGGTATCGTAGAAACAGCCGTAGCTAATAATTTCTAACAAAAAATAGAATGTATATGCCGATGGTTTCTTATACGGTTGACCATCAGTAAGTTTACCGACGAAAGATTTTATTCTGTTGGAAGATTTACCGATGGTTTGCAGTTTTCCATCAATAAGTTTGTTCAAACATCACCGACGGTTACGTTTGTTCTGTCGGTGAGTATACCGACAGCTATTTTCATCGCCAAATTTACAAAAGGAATTGGTTATTCCATCTGTGATTACTGACGGTTAGTCATCTTCTGTCGGTAAATGGTATTGACTTTACTGACGAAACTGTAAATTTTTGTCGGTAAATCAACTAGAAATTTTTTTAAAAAAATATACCGTCAATAAATTTTATTTCATGATTTTATAATTGATGCATAATTTAAATATTTATGAAGCTAATAGTATACATTTAATTTATTTAAACAGAAATTTGATTAATGATAAAAAGTTAAAAATATCTTAATTGATAATAAAAACATTAAATTGTATATAACAAGTATTTGTAATTCAAATAAAATGACCAAAAGTACACTATTGATTTGGAGATGGCGGATGCTCTGATTAGTGTGATGAGGTGTTACCCCTACCCTTTAACTCATCCACCTCATTACGGAGCTGAGCTATCCATCAATGTCTGCACTGTGCTCTGAAGCTCTTGGACTTTATTGGTTGTGGACCGCCTACTAAATGTTGCTGTACTGGACGTGAAAGATTACGAATAACATGTATTCGTAAATGAACCTAAGCCGAATATCCTTCCATGACAATCCCTACCACCCACTGCATGAAGATAGGTTTGAGTCTCATCAACATCTTCAGACTGCTGAGACTGTCGATGAATGCTTTCTTGTATTTGGTCCTACTAGAAAGCAATGTTTATATTAGTAAGTGATAATTATTAAGAATTAATATTAAACCATAAATTTTACATACATTTAGTTCTCTACATCGGCTAATGACAAATGTCACACTGTCATGCTTCTTAGTGTGAGAGTGCTAAAAAAGCTGACAGGGTGTAGGCCTTATACCCATATACTTTCCCTGCATAAGAATAAAATGTTATAAGTGAACTAGAATTTATAAAAATTTCGGCAAATTTTTCTGTATTTTTATGATATTTACCCCTATTGAACAAAGAAAACAAGTCAACAATACAGTCATATATAGCACCAGACATTTATAACATTATCATTCTCCAAAACACACATATTTTCATTCCAAAATTCCCACATCAAATTTAATTGAAATATAACAAAGTAAAGAAATCAGAATATAAATGTAAAGTGTAGATACTTACAAGTTTCTCAGCATGCTCATGGTGGGTAATAGATCTTCCCATATATACAAGAAGACTCTCTCCCCCCCCAGTCCTCCACATCTGTTGATCGAATTACGCTCTAAAATGGACATTGCCTCAGGTGATGTCCAATACTACTACCAATGACTCCATATTTGTTCAGAAATATAAGGCGGTCGTACACCGGCTCTGTGTATCGCAGCAACAAAATCTCGATAACGTGTACGTGCTCGTCTCTTCCATACTTTATAAATAATCGCGTCAAATTCAGATTCCTAAAAAAAATCTTTCTGAAACAAAAGGAAAAACATTCGATAAATACTTATAATGTAATAATATTTATCTAATTAATTTATAAAATTTAATTAAAAAGAAAATAATAATTTTTGTTGCATCTCAAACTCCTTATAGTAAAATTCCTTTGTGGCCTGAGAGATATTCTTCCATACATAACCCTCAAGATCAATCTTCTCCTTAAATTTGGATGTCGTGTTTCTTGAGCACGGTCCAGATGGAATCAACTTAATATAAAAACAAATAATTTTATAACATTTTTAAAATTGAAACCTATAACTTAATTATAAACATATAGTGTTTTATGTATTTTCACTTACATATTATTGACAATTGTAATGTAAGTTCTTCCATCAGGTCCCTCAGCTCCAGGCTGGTAGCGACCTCCTTCATCCTCATTGTTTATCCCTGATATCTCTGTCTGTATAGGGGTAGCGAATAATGTAGGGGTAGTGGATGCTATAGCAGTAGGTACAGAAGGTGATGCCTTATTTGCAAGTGTAGTAGCTAGAGGGGGAGGAGGTGATTCAGTTTCAGCTGCTACACTATGAGATGCTTCACCTGTACAGTAAGTACCTCCAAATCGTGGTCTAAATCTTGGTCGCAACATATCCTGTCTTCTCTTTGATGACATATTTCAACCTGAAATTAATATTTGATTGAATTTTCTAGAAATATTACAATTTGCATTCAATATTTTATACAATATATTGAAAAGGAAATAATTCATTTGTTGAATATAATATTCAATTACAAACATAAATTAATTGCTATCATCACTTAATTGTAAATCAAAGTCATCTTCTTTTTCTAAAGAATTTGAATCAAACTCAGGCTCTTCTTCAGATCTCTGGCCCTCCTCATCCTTCCCAGATAAAATTTCAACATATGCATTACATGGATCGCTCAAAGGTTCATTATCCTTATATACGATAAATGCATTTATTTCATAAGCATCTTCCTGAAACACTTCACTTTCAATTCTTTGTTCTCCTTTTCCATATAATTCAAAAACACCTCTAGGTTTAACTTTACAAACGACTAACCAATTGACTTATCTTGTCGTAAGCTGAGAAAAGGGACATAATACACCTGAATCGCTTGCATTACCAACATGAAAGGTTCAAATTGTCGAAATCCTCTTCACTTATTGATTTCAACTATATTGTATCGACTATACACTTTTGTACCAACACTTAGAGTTGGATCAAACCAGTCACACTTAAATTTCACACTTCACTTTATTGGCAATGCAGGGTACTCAATTTCAAGTATCTCAATAATTTTAACATAGTAATCCATCAATTCTCCCTATATGAAAACTCCACTATTTATTGTTGCCATGCTATGACCATGATATTCTGTATGATATTTGTATCCATTAACGAAATACATCGGATATGATTTAACAGTTTGCAAAGGTCCCTTCGCAAGATCACATATGAATTTGTTCTCTATTGGATTTTCTAAGGCCTAATGAAAAGAAAATATCATATTAAACAGTATAATGTCATTTGAACATTTAAATCTTATAATTCAGTTATTTCAATATTTGTAAGTGAAAACTTACATATTGCTTGAACCATTGAGGAAAGTGTCTTCCAACTTCTTTATTAATATCATCCCGCGTTTTGTCGGGTATGAGCTCGCTTAACAATTTTTCGTATAATATAAAAACATTATTATGTATTTCAGTTATGAATAACACTAAATTTCAAAACCCAAATAATCAATTTCAACTTACTGCACGAAAGGTTGAACCTCTTGATAGTTTAATAAAATATAACTATAGGTAGCCTCAATTTCTTCCTTTATTAACATTCTTCTTGTTGAGCGTCCATATGTTCGTCCAAGATACGTGAAAATGGATAAGTTACCATCAACATCACTAGTTCCTCCTCTATTGTTATTACGAGGAACTTTTCTTTCTTTTATGTGAACATGCGGCTCAAAATAATATAAACAAAATATACTAGCTTCCTCCACTAAATAAGCATCACTTATCGAACCTTCAACTCTAGCCTTGTTTTTCACATTTTTCTTCAAGTAATGCAAATAACTATATGAGCAAATAGGGTTATACCAATTTAGTTAAAACATGTTAATATTCAGTTACAATCATTTTGTTGAATTACCTCTCAAATGGATACATCCAACGATATTGAACTGAACCGGCTAGTTTAGCCTCGTGTGCTAAATGGACAGGTAGATGCTCCATAAAGTCAAAGAAGCTTGGAGGAAATATCCCTTTTAACTTACACAAAATTACTAGAATTTTCCTTTCTAGTTTTTCCATTTTAGCTAACTTGATTTCAGATAATGTTAAGCTTTTGAAAAACAACCTTAATTATGTTATTACGTCCCAAATGTTAAATTCCCATATCGATTGGAGAGCGGAATGAAGTAAGCCTTATAAGGCTATGAAAACCTCTCCCTCATAGATGCGTTTTCTTAAGGGTGGGAAGAGCAAAATCGTGAGGGCTTGGCTGGGCCAAGGTCCAAAGCGGACAATATCTGTGGGCGGGTGGTCTAGGGTTGTTAAAAATGGTATCAGAGCCATTACCTAGATCGGTATGTCAGCAAGGACGCTGGGCCTCCAAGGGGGTGGATCCAAGCCTGTGTGCTAGTAAGGACGTTGGGCCTCCAAAGGGGTAGATTCAGGTCTGTGGGCCAGCGAGGACACTGAGCCTCCAAGGGGGTGGAATGTTAGATTCCCATATCGATTAGAGAGGGGAACGAAGTAGGCCTTATAAGGCTATGGAAACCTATCCCTCATAAATGCGTTTTCTCAAGGGTGGGAAGAGCAAAACCAGCCAAAGCCCAAAGTAGACAATATCTGTAGGCTGGTGGTCTAGGACTGTTACACCAAACCTTATTCAGTAGCAACTCCTGAAATGCAATTAGAATTAGCCTTTGCATAAACACATGACAATCATGACTTTTCATCCAAAATAATTTGTACTTCCTCATGCCCACACATCTTGCCAAGTTTTGAAACATAACATCAAGAAACTTTAGACTTTTTAATCATTCATACAATATTTTCTTCTATTTTTTGTCCAACGTGTAACATGCTTTCGGATATTTACCGGTGTGAAGATCTTTATATAACTCATTCCTTCTACAAAAAAGTTTCAAATCAGCTCGTAATTTTGCATTGTCTTTTGTCCTCCCTTCAATGTTCATTATGGAATTAAACAAATTGTCAAAAATATTTTTTCAATATGCATCACATTTAAATTATGACGTATCAAATTAGTTTTCCAATATGGCAAATCCCAAAAGATGCTTTGCTTTCTACAGCCAAAGTTTCTACTAATGCTTGTATTAATTTTATCAGCTTCAAATTCTGTAACTTTCAGCAAGCCTAATTCCTCAATCTCTAACAATATCTCTTCACCGGCTTTATGGGGGGGGAGAAGGTGTTTTTACCATCCTATTATTAATGGAATTTTGTTTATTGCATCTAAATTGATGATCTAGAGGAAGAAACTTCCTATGGTTGTCAAACTAACATATTTTGCCCCTTTTGGAAGATAAAATGCATCAGAATCATTGCCACAATAAGGACAAGCCAATTTCCCTACTATACTCCATCCAGACATCATGACAAATGTTGAAAAACCACTAATGGTCCACATCAAAGTTGCTCTCAATGCAAAATTTTGTTTCAAAGACACGTCACATGTCTCAACACCATATTCCCAAAGATGCTGCAACTCAGATATTAATAGTTGTAAGAATACATCAATTTTATGCTTTGGATTTATAGGCCCTGGTATAATCACTCTCAAGAACATATATGCCTCTTTCATATACATCCATGGAGGCAAATTATAAGAAGTAATTATGATTGGCCATGATGAATATTGCTGGCTAGATTGACCAAAAAATTGGAATCCATTCGTCGACAATCCCAACCTAAAATTTCGACTTTCAGCTGCAAACTCATAATGGGTGTCATTGAAATGCTTCCATGCCAGTGCATCTGATGGATGACTCATTATTCCATCTTCCTATTGGTGTTCATTATGCCATCTCATGTGAGATGCAGAAACATCATAAGCATATAGTCTTTGAAGTCTCAGAGTTAGTGGGAAATAATACATCTGCTTCTAGGGTACTAACTTATGTTTCATAAAATGCTTTCTAGGCTTAAACCTAGGTTGACCATAAAATTTGCACTCTTGTAATTCGACATCATCTCCCCAATATAACATACATCCTAATTTGCAACAATCAATCTTTTCAACGGGCAAATTAAGACCCCCAATAAGTTTCTTCATATTGTAAAAACTATTAACTATTGTATGATCAGGAGGCAATGATTCATTATATCATCCAAGAATTTTATCAAAACGACGACCAGAAATATGCCCTTCAAACTTTATGTTCAATATTCGAACAATTAAGACCATAGATTCATTGTCTCATAATTTGGCCATAGTTCTTGGTCAGTTGAGTGTAATAAGTCAAAAAACTATTTTGAATGTGGGTTTAGTTCTTCTTCAAGATTTTCTATATTTTCTTGAAAGACATAACTGGTTGCATTATAAACCATTTACATGTAAGGATTTTCATTTGCATCCACATTATTTGTACTAAATCCATTCCCCCCTTCAAACTCATTTAAGTTCACTAACGATTGTACTTGATTACCCCATAAGGTGTTACAAATCAATAGTTCCCTATGTCTTGTCCACTCAAAATAATTTGGGACAAACCCTTTTCTCAACAAATGCCCATTAACATCATCAATAAGAAAGAAACAAATGTGTTTGCACTTTTTACACGGACATATAATCTTTGGGCCATCTATATATGCAAGTTGAGAACATGCATAATGAATAAAAGCTTTAACTCCCTCAACAAACTCAGGATTAATGAATCCATCAAGTGTTAATCATCTATATATCCAAGATCTATCATCTTTACTCATTTCTACAAAACTGTTAATTTTCAAACAGTGATTTCATAGTTAGTATCCTTCATGTTTCCCAAAGTTTACAGAACAACTAAACTTTACACAACATCCCCTAGGTATTAACCAATTGAATTAATAACCTACAATTGATTTCAAAACTATGGTAGTGGCATTGTTTACACCTGTGAATCAAGAAAATAAGTTCTTGCTGTGACTCCTAGGCTCATGGAATTTTTCACCAATAAGCCTCACGAGAGCTGCATCATAGGTTTCCAGCTTATGTACCATCCTATAATGAGTGATTTCGCTTCAACACTCACTTTTGATGTATTGAAGAAGAATATATAGACAACAATAATAACAAAGACGAAGTAAAAGATAGAATTTGGTGAATATGAATATAAGAACCTAAAACTTGTCATTGTTGTGCTTATCTTCTACTTTTTCATTTGGTGTGTAATTGCTCTTATTCTGAAGCTAAAATTGGTGTATTTGAAGCATGTTCAAGTGCTTAAAGAAATGGTTTACATAATAAATATTTTAGATAAAATTCGATAATAATAAAATTTTCAATTCTATAATAAGGAAAACATTGCTTTAAAAAACAACTCATTTGAATATTACCTGGATTTAATCAAAGTAGGAGTTAATATTATCTGATGTCAATTTTTGGCAAGTATGTTACCTAAGCTAATTTTAAAAGACATGATGATCATATTCCAACTTCTATTGTTTGTTTTGTGTATCTTTAAGAAAGGTCTATTTGTAGGTTTCAAATATCATACCTTAATATATATATAATACCACAACTCCAGACATTCAATACAACTCCTATGAATAAAAAATAACATCACTTATAACAAATAAATAATACTTTCACTTTATAATGATAATAACATGTTTAAGTATAACGAATATTATGCATCAACACATACGATGCTATAACTCCAAGCATTCAATACAATTCCTATAAACAAAAAAATAACATTGCTCATAACATATAAGTAATTCATTCACTTTATTATAGGAATAAAAGTTTGACTGTAATGAATAAATGTCTCAGTATAATATTTGAATGTATGGCCAAACAATATAAAACGAAATGTTTGTTCTAAGAGACATTTCATTAAACAATTCATAGGTAACCCGAATTATCTCTAACTAATAACAAAACAATTGCATTTTTTCATCATCTACCAACAACAACACATTTAAAGTCCAAATAAACCAACAATTTAAGTGAAAAACGCATAAACCAACAATTCAAACAAAACTCACCCAACCACCGACGGTCATACATATAAGCATCTAACACCTTTGTTTTTTGGAGACAAAATAAACCCGATAGAGTAGTTACTTGAAAATGATGCACAGTGGACCAAAAACAAAGCAAAAATCGAGGGTGGAAGCAGCCAAAATGAGAGAACCGATGGCGCAAAATGAAGAAGAGAGAAAAATTGCAGAGGAGAGGAGAAAGGGGGGATCTTCGGGTTGTAAACGATGATGATAAAACGAGGTCGTTTGGATTAAAACCAAACGACATCGTTTTATTTTATGAAAAATTCGATAGTTACTGACGGAAATGTGATCCCGTTGGTATTCAAGTTGCTCATTTTCTCCGCCAGTTGTTGCCGCCTAATTTTGCGACAAACTCTCGGGTTCTATCGCTATAATATGAGAGAAAACTCGCAGGGATATTTTTCCTTCACGTTTACCGATGAATTTTTGTTCCGTCGATAAATCCGTCAACTTTACAAATGGGAAGTCAATTTCTATCTCTAATTAGCGACGGAATATATTCCGCCGGTAATTTTCCGTCGATAATTTATTATTTTCTTATAATAAATTTATAATCAAAGCGATTGGCTATAGGGCATAAACCAACAATATATGGCTAGCTTTAGATAGCTTAGATATAATTTATCTTATAAAATCTGAGCTGAATACAAACTCTCCGTGTAACAAACTTTGGCTTTATAAGTACCATGGTAGAATCTGTACAGGGTGTGCAGAAACAGAACGTTTATCACCCCACTTCTCGTATCTTTTTTTAGTTATTACCAATCTAAATATGAAATGCATAAAAAAGACTCAATTCAAGGACTATACCATTTTAGAAACTCGATGCAAATTTTTCGATCAAGCCTATCACAAAACTTCTGTTTCTGTATTTTCAATAATGGTAACTGATGATGAAGATGGGATGAGTATTCAGCTGGAGGGTATAACAAGAGGCCATCCGTCACCAACCAATAGCTCCACATTGGGATGAACCAGCTCCGTCTTGCGGACATGGACACAGATGAAACGCACCCATTAGTTTCCACCATTTCACTAAGTTCAAACCAACAGCGCCTCGAGCTTCCTACTGGCTTTATATATTGAAAAGGTATTATACCTATAATTGCTAGCAGGCATAAGAATAATGTTCCCTTCAGCATCTATATCTTCAATCAGTAAACTATTATTGGAATATATTACCCGCATGCATTGTCACGCCTTACTGAATCCAATACAGCCAAAAACAAACTATGAATTTGACGAGAAAAGGGTAAATTTCGCCTTAAAAGTGGAATTAGCCAAAATTTTTAAAAAGTTATTTCTAACGATTCTCCCTCCTGAATAATTAGATATTATTTTGCTAAATTAAAACAAGTTTTGTTCTCATATTACCATTTCAAATTGGGATAATTTCATAATATACAATTTTGATGGAGATTATAGGAAAGTTGATTCAATAAGGCCACTTGAATAACAACAAATACCATTAAATTATCAAGGGTAAAGAATACCTACCTCTACAGTAATTTTATTACTTCTGCGTAAAAATTTTATGTTTTAAAAATTTTAGGAGAGACTCTTATATTTTATGAAAATTTTAGAATCATTCCTTTTATTAAGTTGATTTGTTAATTTCAATTGACAATAGAAATTAGCAAATTATACAAGCGATATATATCTAACATTTTGATTTATTATATT
>JAOQML010046586.1:0-10491 GCA_027568935.1 Erythroxylum urbanii
TGCTCCTGATTCTCTCTTTTGTCGGCAAAGCCATGTAGCTCTTAATAGCTGAATCTCAACCATATAGCCCACAGGGCTTGGTTTATGATGACAATAAATTGACATCATGGAAAGAGAAAAAATGAAGAAAAGATGGCTACAAAATGAGAAAAAAAAGGATGTAGGAGAGGAGGACAAGGTGAAAGAGATGACAATTTTTGGAAATTTTAAGTTGTATTAAGGGGAAAAATAAGAAATGCAAAAAGTTAAAAGTAAAATTGGAATTATTTCCAAAAAGGTTATTTTTAATTAATAGAAATGAATAAGGTAAAATAGGACATTAATAATTAAGGTTATTTTAGTAATTATAGTGGTTAGGTTAATAAGGATTCTTTTGTAATATTTAAGAATAAAGTGGAAAAGAGAATAATGTTAGATCATTAAGTGAAATTAGGTTAAAAATTTTTCTTAAATTAGTCTAATAAAATTTTGTAATGTGTAGGTCCAAAAGTCCGATTAAGGATTAAATTAGATTATCAATTATTTGAATCCAAAATTAAGGTAAGGATAACCTTAGACTATGCTCTAAAAATAGTATTTTTGTTATTAACAAATTAGTATATAGTGAAGGATATTTTGAATTAGTAATTAATTAAATTAACATTTACACAATTACATTTATGGATTTTAAATTATATGAATTACATTTATTTTATTTCGCAAATAATTAACAAAGTGCAAGGTGTTTTGCTTTTATATGTTGCTACGTATTATGAGGTGTATCACTTGTTAATTCGACAAAAAAATTTGTTAATTAGAGATTGATAAGAGGTTGTGAATAAATGTTGTAAATCATGAATTTGTGGCTTACCTAGGATAAGTTATATTTAATGGTCTTAGATTAATAGGTTGCTTCGATATGAGTGAGAAATGACTAAGTATCTATCTGTAGAATAGGTGTTGGGGCATCTTGAGTCTTGAGGATGTCCTTTACCAATGGCTAGGTATTAGAGTGGTACCGGGATATCCTAAGACTTGGGGATATCTATACTGATAGCTAGATACTAGAATAGTATCAGGGTACCAAACTAGTTTAAGAAATTATGGTACTTGTGCTAATATTTATACATCTAATTACGTCTCCACTTGGGAAAAGACTATGATGAGTAAAGATGAGCTGACAGACCATTGAATGCAAGCCTACTAGGTTAAGCTGGGCTGAGGCAATTCAATTAACTATGAGATAAATCATAAATGGTAGTAATAAAATAATATTAGTCTTAATCATTGCTTTGATAAAATTTTGTATTTTTGTTAATTGTTTGAATAGACTGAGTAAAAGGTTGTGGGTCTTCATATTATATGAATGTTCTAATCACTTGACTAAGTTTTATATTTTATATATTGAGTTATTTGATTTTAAGTGTACGGTTAGTTACCTTTACTGCGTAGTCAACTCACCCCTTGCTACTTTCCTTTTTTGAGGAGTAAGAGAGATTGTAAATAACCCTAGTGCACATGATTGACAAAGTGGAGTTTAGGTAGGGCTAACAGATTAACTTGAGTAAAGTTGTTTGATTTCATATATTTTTGAATGTGACAATTTGGATGGTTATGTTTGTATATAATACTTTTGTAACAAACAAATATCTTTTTTGGAACTAATAAGGATTTTTGGTAATTAATGTTACGCTTTGGAAACAATTTGGATAATTTTAGGTTGAGAATTTTGGGAGCTTCATAATAACAAACCAAAGAAATAAACAAGAATGAAACAATTAAATTATAAACAAAGTTTAGACGTTGAATCCAACTAGAAATTTTTTTCTTGAATTTATGTTGATTTGATTATTAATCCTGTTTTCTCGGACTAGTAAAAATTCTAAAGTTATAACCACATTCTTTCTTAAGAATACAACTCCTACCCTTAAGTTGATTAAATGAAAATTATTAATAATCAAAAGACTACATTAACTTATTTTTATAAATGCTTTATTAGATTTGACTCGAGCGTGGAAGATTTGTGTGGCTGTATTCAAATCCTATTATTAATGCCAAGATATTTTCAAACATGTGATTTATCAATCTTTACATATGAAATCTAAAACTGAATTAAAATGCTAGAAAGTTTCAAAGATAAGAAAAAATCAATCCAAATAAATAGTTTTGTGGTTAATCTTATCTAAGAATATTAAAGTTTATTTCATAATGATATAAATAAAATCAACAAAATAAAAAAGAATACAAAATAAAATAATTTATTCTCATGGATCTTGAACTCTTGAAGTTTTTTGCTTAAATCTTCATGGAAACCCATATTTCCCTCAAAATCTACACCTTTTCTTTTTAATCTCAAAATGTTATAGTTTAACTTTGTTAATTCATGCCCCATAATAACAATTTCCCTCTCATTTGTTCTCCCATTGAAGCATCACTAGTAACATGGCTTTAACATCGAAATAGATTTATGTTGCACTTGTGTTACTTAACTGCTTAATTTTCAAGCCATAAATCATTTATCATTTAAGTATGTGGGTTTATCTTATCATTTAAGTATGTTAGACACTTTTCTTTGTTATAAATCATATTACAAATCCTTCCTCTAAGATAGGGGTAATAGACTTAGGATTTGAAGGAAATTTCTTTATATAAAGCTATAAGCAAAGTGGGAGATGGTTTGTAATGAAAAAACTTTATAAAAAATTAGCTAATGGATTTTTGTTAAAAAATGGAATAGTGTAAGGCTATCATTGAATATGAGTTTACTAAAAGGAGAATTAGATAACCATATTAGTTAAGGTATGAATTTTTGTTAAAAAATGGAATAGTGTAAGCTATCATTGAATATGACTTTACTAGAAGGAGAATTAGATAATCGCCTTACACTATTCCATTTTAACAGAAATTCATACCTTAACTAATGTGATACATATAAGAACACCTTTTAGGTATAATAATTACCTAATTAAGCTAGAGGATTTCAAGGGAGCGTTGGATAAAGAAATGGATACTACCTTTTATATCTTTGTAACTTAAAAATGTTTATGGAAGCTAGAAAGGGTGAAAACGAGCTGAAGTTATTGAACTGAAAGCATTACAATAATATAAACTTGGCATTTAAGGAAGATGCGACTATCTTAAACCAAAAGCAAAATAAGCTCAATCAATATCTAGATGATTAAATTAAGAAAGCTCAAGAAAGAACATCCTTAATGAATTACATTTAAACATTAGGCATCCATCATTTTACATTAAAATAGAAATAAAGATTTTAATAGTTATAAGAAGGAGATAGAAACTCCAGCTATTTCAATAAAGTAAAATTTTAAAGGATAAATGTCAACAAGATTACATTATTGACAAAGGACTATGATCAATTATTCAGAAAGTAACAAGAGGCTTACGATTACTTTTTTAGCACCTAGGGCACTTACACTAATAGTTGTTCAATTGTGTAAATACTAAACTCTTTCATTTATATGAAAATAATAAATGAATTATTTCTGAAGCCTTTCAAGTCATTAGAAATTAAGGAATCTTTTTATATTTTTGATCCATATCTATACAATGCCCTTGGCCCTGATGGATTAAATGTATATTATATTAGGAATCCTATAGAAGGATGATAGATGGATATTTAACTATATTGTTCTACCCATACTTGATGATTTTTGCTTGATATTTTATACTTTTATTGTATATTTGGTATTTAATGTGCTTCAAGTGTGTTAACAGGTGATAATTGCCTTTATGGACTTAAAGAATTTGGGTGAAAATGCGGCGTAAAACAAAAAATCAACAATCTGGAAGTAGTGCATAGTTATAGAAAATCAACAATTTGAAAGTAGTGTATAGCCATACACTTTGTTTGCCCATGCAGTTTCATGCTAGTTGAAGAATTTTGATTATGCACAGTCTAATGCACAGTCGTGCATAACCCAAAATATAGGTTTTCATATAAATTTGATGTTTTTGGAGGAAAATGAAAAGAGGAAACAATTGACACTGTTATGAGATGTTCAAACATGATTCCAAAGGTGATTTGGAACCTAAGGAGTAGAAGAAGCAGGATTTTTATCAACAAATCCATCAGAAGGCAAGATCGGACATCTAAATTGTCAAAATACATGATAAAGAACAATCAAGGAGATTTAGAATTATGATTCCAATGTTTTCTATTATGTTTTCTGTATATATGGATATGATTTCGTGTTCACCGATTTATAGCTAATTTTTCTATTAGTATTTAGGCTAGATGAACCCTAATTAAATACTTTAACATGTTTTGATTATTTTATAAATGTAATTGATGATTGATTGTTACAATCCAATTATTTGTTTTATGATTTTCTATTAATCTAATTTATTAGACTTTAATCTGATTTCATACTTCGTGACTGAGAAATCCTAGGTTGAATAGATCCATGATAATGGCAAAGAGTTGATTGCAATCCTAGAGATAGGACGACATAAATATTTTGGATTAGGAAAAACCTAATAGAGGAATTCTCAATACGGTAACACAATTCTATAAATTTTAACTTAAACAATTTGGTTAAAGACCTTAGAATTAGTTGTTAGTAGTTGTTAGTAAACTTAAGGTCAGCTACTAGCATACCTTAGGAATCTCCATAGTCTAACAAATCAACAACATAATTGTATGAAAAATAATCAATTGATTAAGGGTTTTGGAGGATTCGATGCCTAAATACTAATTATTTGATATTGGTAATTATTCTAGTGACACCAATTTTTTTTGCCTAATTCATGTTGCTTGTTTAGTTTAATTATTTAAATTTTGGTTCCTCGAATTAAAGCATAATTAATCCATAGGCTAGATAATAGAATAATGATCATTACTAGTATTCACCATCCTTATGGATCGACCCATATTTGATGATACTAGCTACAGCTTTGTCGTGCACTTGTAGTATTAAATATTAACTGAAACGCTTTAGGTCAATCAATGGATTAAAACTAATGTTACTAACTCTATTATGGAATATTTAAAATTAGGAAAATATTAAAGATACTTAATATGACTTACATTTTTCTCATAAGAAAGAGTCCTAATATAGCCTCTATAAAGTACTTAAGGCCAATTTCATATTGCAATGATGTATAAAATATTTTCTAAAATTACATCTTTTAGAATGAAGTCTGGTTTAAGCTTAATAATTGATCCAGTGTAAAGAGTTTTTATTTAGGGAAGACACATTAGTGACAACATCATCTTAGTTCAATTTTATTCAATAACTTCCAAAGTTGAGCTATGAAATTGACTTTTATAAAGCCCTTGACTTAATTAATTAAAACTTCATTCTATATACTTTGGAAGCTTTGGGTCTTCCCTGAAATTTATTGGATGGATTAAGTAATGCATCACTCATACTTCCCTTAATATCTTAATCAATGATGAGCCTACATAATTGATAAGAGGATCTAAGGTTTTAATATAAGATGATCCTCTCTTTTTTTTGGAAGTTAAGAAAGGATTAAACTAATAAGATATCAAGTTGAGTAAATCATAAAAAAGTGAGCAAGAGGCCCTTTAAAAGCTCTAGCTAAAAATAACCTTATCTAACAACAATTAACTAAATGGATTGGACATAATTTATGCCTTGAACATCCATCAATTAACTCTCTATAAAATTAGAATAAAATATAAAAGTAATAAATCACTATCAAATGTAAAATTATGAAAAACCTAACTACAAATAACATTCTAATTTTAAGGTTACTATCTTGACCATTTTAGAGCCATTATTTTTCAGCCAACTCCTCCTTTAAATGTTAAGATCATATTCATCATCATATTAGGACTTAATGCTTCTTATGTCTAAAATTTTCCATCCCATGGCTCTCAATCTCTTTCTAATTGTCTCTACCACTCTCTTTTCTTATTCCCTATTGGTTTTCAACGCAAGAAAGTATGGCTTCTCAAAGGAGGGTATTATGGTTTCCACCATTCTCACTAAGATCTATTGCTTTAATTTAACACCTAACTCCTCCTTTCCTAGTTCTCTTTCATCCTTTACTTCCCTAACATTCACTTCTTTTTTGTAGTTCTCCTTTTCCCTTTTTATGCATTCATCCACTATATCCATCTTCATGTAAGAGCTACTTTCCTTCGAATTATTCAATATTTTATTCATATTAAATTCCACTTTTTCATCACCATCCTAAGGATGAGTTTCCCCTCATAAACATCAACCAAAAATTTTCTCGTGTTCATAAATGACCTGCCTAAAATAAGTTAGCAATTCCTATACTCTTTAAAGTCTTACACTGTAAAGTCCACTAGAGTAATGAATTTGTCCACTTTGACCAACACATCCTTCACCACATTAAACAGTTTGTTTATAGATTGATCCGTCAACTAAATAAACATAGAAATCAACTTCACATCTCTTAGCTCCAGTTTCCTAAAAATTGACAAAGGAATAAGATAATACTTTCACTTAAGTCATATAAACATTTAGCAAACTCTAAATCACCAACAACATAACATATAGTAAAACTAACTTGGTCCTTTAATTTTAAAGGCATATGGTTGGTAATTATGCAACTGTAGCTTTCAGTCAGAGAAGCCATTTGTTTGTTCCCCTAAGTTCACTTATTTGATAGTATATGCTTAAGGAACTTTGCTTTCTTGCAAATTTTTAAGGTTTTTTATGAAATTTGCAAATTGTACATCCAATTTTTTCTTATTTAGTCTTTGCGGGAATGAAGTCTTCGATGTATATGGAGGAGCATGAACATAAGGAGTTTCTTCTTTCATCTCTTCATCTTTGTCCTTTTGCTTTTGATGTACATTGGTATGGTGTTTAAGCTTAATCTTGGTTGGTTCTTTTAAATCACTTTCACTTATAACTCTTATAGCCTTTAATTGCTCCCTTGGATTAGACTTTGTGTTGCTTAAAACACTCCCTACCATTCGTGTAGACATTGCATTAGCTAATTAATTGACTTGAAACTCTAAATTATGGATGGAATAATCATGATTCTTTGTAATTTGATCAAATTTAGCTTCCATCCTCTTTTGGTCCCCATTATGGCTGTCGAATTTGGAATTTAAAACTTCCACCAGTTTTTTTCCATCTTTGATTCTGAAAAACCAAGCCTATCTTGATGAAATTTTTATGGGCCTTGAACTCTTATTTGATTTCTTACACTATCATACCAAGACAAATTTAGGTGGTTCTTTAACCCAAGATTGTAAGTATTAGCGTAGGGATTGTTACCTCTTCGACCATACTGTGTTATCAGAAAGTTACACTGCTCCATATTATTGTTTTTCACTAGGAAGCAATTAGCTGTGATATAATTTTCTTATTCAGATAACTTGGATCCATACTAAATTTCTTTGAGTGGACTAAACGATGTGGTTTTTAGGCTATTTAATTTTTTTGTTAAATTTGTTACCTCAGCCTATAATATTGTCACGGAATCCATATCAAGCACTCCCTTTTGGTCTCTAAAGGTTGGCTGCTATTTACTTCTTTCTAATGTCCAAAGATGGCTATTAGTTTCCATCTCTTATAATAACTTACGTGTTGCTTCAATCATTTTCATCATTAAAGAGCCACTAACTACAACATTAATGGTGCCTCATATTCTCCATTATAAAACATTAGCAGAAGGAACTCTTTAGAAATTGATGATATGGACAGCCCTTTTGCATTTCCTTGAATCACTTCCATGCTTTATATAAAGACTCCCCTTTGTTTTGCTAAAAATTTGTAATTTTCTTTTTAAAAATTGTAGTATTTATTAAGGGGATCTACTTAGCCAAGAAGGCTCACACTAGCTACTTTTATGTTTTGATGTGATAGGGATAGATCATACTATGTTTTTCTAAGTGTTTAATGTATTTTTAAGTGTTTCTCAGATGATTATCATGTGTATAGGTTTAGAATTATGTTATTGTTAGTGTTGTTTTTTCAATCTAAGTGTTTGTTTGTTTTAGAGCATGAATTTATTCTTAATTTTATGTTTATAAGTGTTGGAAATCAAGACATTGAAGAATGAAGAAAATGTGAAGGATGTCATGATCGTGCATAAGGAGCACGATCATGACTAGCACTGTATGGATTGCATGGCTCTTTATCACGATCATGACATCTATTGGTTATGAGATGTCTTGATAATGACTTGTTGAGAGTTGAGTATTAGTTCCTAGTCTATTTCTTACTAGAAACAGGACAAAATTTGGATGGGGATTATATTTTAAAGGGAGATAATGTTTGTGTAATTTTTGGATATATTAAGACTAATGGAAGTCTAGGTTTGGGAGGCATAAGAATCTTGGAATTTGGATCTTTGTAGAGATAGTTATGATTAAAAGAAGACAACTTGTTCATAAAGGAATATTAGGAAGAAAAGGATGTAAACATTGCACATAAGGTTAGATTAGCTTGATGGTTGAGGAGAAATTGAGCTGAATTAGTAAGTGAATTATTGACCTATTGACATATGTTAGAATAACATTTATGATGATTGATTAGGGATGAATTTGGCTGTGGTGTTGGTGTTGAATGTGTGTTGGGACTTTAATGAATAGATTGGTTATGTTCTGTTTTGATTTTGATGCTTGAAAGACCATAATTTGTGAACTACCAAATGAACGATTTGAATTGGAATTAGAGATGAATTGATGAGGAATTGAAATATCTTTAAGGTATAATTGATGAACTATCATGAAGATGTCAAAATTTGAAAGAAAAGTGGAAGGAAAGTGAAGGTGAACTTTCGGTTCACCTCTCCCACGATCGTGGGAATTGTATTGGTTCCTTCTCACAATTGTGGAAATTCTTAACAATAAGAAAGAATTGTATTTTGTGTTCTAGTTGAATCAAATAAGGATAAGGCACTATACATATTTAGACTTGATTGAGGCTTAATCATGATTTAGAAAACATTGCAAGATAGTATATACACTCAATTGACATGTTCTAGGGTATGAAACATTTTTACTGATCATAATTTAATTGTGTGTTGATTTCATCTTGAATTTTGTTTTTATGGACTATAATTTGTAAATTGGGAATTTATCGTTACAATTGAGTAAGTGATGAGGTGATATATGCATCTAGTCTAAGAAAAATTTTAAACAGCAAAATAAATTGATACATAGGATTTTAAGTTGATTAGGCCTATGAAATGATGACATATGGCATTAGAAATATATGACAAATGGCACTTTAGAACAATCATGGCAAAGAGGCTGAATTAAGTGAGGCATGATCGTGCCTCCAAATCATGATCATACCAGAGGTTTTTCCAAGCACAAAGTTTGTCATATTTTTAGGGTTCTGGGCAACTTTTGGAATCAAACAAAGTGGGGAAACCCTATACATAAACTTAGAATCCTAAAGCAATATATATTAACATGAAAATCGCCAGAAAGATGCAGCAACTGTGTATCAAAGTGGAGAAATCGAAGATGAGCTTCAGAAATTTCTATCATTCCAAATCAAATAGTCAACAATTTTTATTCATTTCCTTTTACTTTCTTTATAATCCTTGGTGTGTCCTTGGATTTACATGATGTTTAAAATGAATATGGACTTTTAAAATAGAATTAGGAATTATTTTGTGAACTTTAACTATTGTTGATTTCAGTATTTCTTTTGATTTTTATGATAATTGTCATGTATATACTTGAGTGAGTTAAAGTAATTAGTGTTAAGGTATATAACAAGAGTTGGTAACTTAATAGACCCACAACTATCAAATTAACGATCAATTGAAAAGAGATATTGGTTATGACATTAATTATCTAATAGATTGCTTTAGATATAATTGAATAAGTAATTATGAGTAGTTTGTGAATCTAGAGATTCAAATTCTATAAATATCGATTTCAATTGGGGTTCAATAATTAGATCTTGAGAGAGAGTAACCAAAAATTATGGAAACCTAGGATAAAATATAAATTTGATCAACAAGATTAAGGAATCAAAATAAGAATAGAATAGTTCCTAAGTATTCAACTTTGATCAAACCATAATTTTATTAGCAACTTACTTGTTTATTTGCTTACTTGTTTCATTTATTTATCTATTTTAATTTATGTTATCTATTTTAATTCAAATAAATTTCTTAATACCTTAAATAAAGTTATATTCAAATTGTTTAGGTGTTTATAATCCTTGTGGGAATGATACCCTTAATACTACAATATACAATATATAGAACTTACTCCACAAGTTTTTGGCATCATGGTCATGGATTTTAGCATTTAGAAGGTTTGAATTCCTTTGATTTAAGGAATCAATATCCTCCTTGTGTCTTTGTGATTGCATGAACACAAGAATTACCCAAAATTCAAGCAAGGTTAAAGAAACTCCGGCTCTCGACATCACAAGGCAAGCACAAGAGATCCAAAAAGCTAAACGTCAAAAAGAGAGAGAGAATGATGGAAAAAGAATTAAATCGTAGATAGCATCAGAGAACAGTTATGGACTTTAAGAGGCTAGGGTTCAATGGGAACAACAAGGAGTCACTTAA